>PYXC01001220.1:82500-327500 GCA_015244755.2 Tenualosa ilisha
TGGATCATAGATATGATACAGAACATAAAACTGGAGAAAATCCGATGCACATTAAATGGTTGTCTTCAGGCATTTTACAAAACCTGGTTTGTTAACTGTGTCAGTATATCACTAGAACTTGAACTTTGAATCAGTCCAATATATGAATATATTTGGATGCACCCTTATTTGTTTGTTTGTTCGTTTATTCTGTTAAAATTGTTTTGTTTTGTTTTTTGTCTGTCTGTCTTTTGATTGTCTTGTTTAGTGTCAGTGCAATTGCTGTATCCAGAAAGATACCCTTCATCCTAATATATTGTGTGTTTAATGATAAAACCGAACAAAAAATCTAACTTTCGCTGTTTCCAAAAACTGGTTCCCTGAAATTCCTGAGCCATATACAATTAGCGGTAAATGGAAAAACTACAATATTAACTGCAATGAAGAACTTGGTTAGGGGGTGCAATTCCAGATATAATTACAGACTGTCTCCAAACATGATTAAACACAGCATATGGAAAACATCCGCAATGAATCCTGGCATCTAGATTCAGGGCATGTCTTCAGTGTTTGGCATGTGTTTTAAACCGGACCCGTCGCTCTTGGGCTGCACTCATGCGTTTAGTGAGATGGGGGACAGCTGTCCCTGGACGAGATGACAGGTCCTCCGGTCTGTGACGGCGAATTATGGCCGGGGGTGAGAGGACTGTGTGTGTGTGCTTTTGGCGGGTGTTTAGTGCATGTCTGAAAGCTTTCACTGTCCAACTCGTCACCCAGCAGTCCCACACCACTGGACACACACACACACACACACCATTAAATCCTAGGCCATACATCATGTGATGCAGTATTGTGGCAGTGGTTTGTATATTTTTGCCCAGTATTCAGACCATGTCCACATCACGCAACATTGCTCACATTCCCAATGAAAAATTGTCCTTTAAAAAAAGCATGCAGGTATAGTCAGGGTTCAAACGTCATTATTGCTGTAAATAGCAATAATCCAAATGGCCCTATGGATCATGAAGCAAAGAGTGTATGGAACAAACTGTGAAAGCAGGTCTTTGTGATATAACAATGTGTCTTTCCGAGAAATTTTCACCTGTCACTTCCGCAGAATAATGTGGGATTTGTCTGACCATTTTAGGTTGTGGTCCTCTGAAGGTCAGGACCATGAAAGAAGTTTTTTTTTCTCTCTGACAAGAGAAGCACCATCAAAAGTGTGTGTGTGTGTGAGTGAGTGTATGTGTGTGTGTGTGCATGCGCCCAAAGGTCAGCCATGGCATTGCTCAACATTTTCTTCCACGGAAACTTTGAGAAAGTTTCGCAGTTTAGTCATTATCTGTGCTCATGCGTACACAGTGTACTCCGGCGAATGTTTTGACAAATTGAAAGAGCATTCTGGGTAAAACGCTCAAGCAGATAAATGGATTCAGGACAATTGGCTTTTTTTTCCTCACAGATAATAACTGTCACCTCTCAGATGGCTCTGGTCCCCCCCCACAACCACCACCACCACCCCCCACCCCCAACACCGCATGCAATCCTGTTTCACTTTCACCCCCAATTTCCCCTTAAGCCACTGACAGGTCGTCAGCACGGCCCCGCAATTCATTTGGGCACACATCTTGCATTGCCTGACCTGGTGTTCATCCTCATCACAATCTCACATACACACACAGAGACATGTGCCCCTGCACGCACACACACACACACACACACACACACGCATGCACACACGTGCACACACACACAGCCTCCGTCTGCCTCTCTGACACTTCCATTACCCCAGACGGACATCAGCCTCAGGAAAGACCTATGGCACACACATACACACACACACACACACACACATCCATAGGCCTAGACACACAAGACACACTCCTTCACTTATACACAAACACAAATACACACAGACAGACATACTCACATCCATACATGCACGCACAAACACACACACACTCACACTCACACACACACACCCCTCTGCATGCTTGACTAGCGTTGGACAGCATCCAGTTTAATAGGACATGCTGCAGGTCCCCTATCCTCTTAGCTGAAGAACCCAGAGGGACGTGTGTGTCTCTGTGTGTGTTTGTGTGTGTGTCTGTGTGGTTGGGTGGGTGGCTGTGATCATGCTGATATGATTTGCCATGCAGCACATGTTAGCACTGTAACCCAGTCTGTCAGCTGGTCGGGTAAAGGCTGTGTCAGGGTTGAAGGCGCGCGCTCGCGCGTGTGTGTGTGTGTGTGTGTCTCTGTGTGTGTGTGTGTGTGTCTGTGTGTGTGAGTGGGCGGGGGGCAGGGGGCGGTCACAGAAAGTGTAGGGTGGTGGTTAAAGTCGATACGGAGGTTTGATTTTGTTACAAGTGCATGACTGGATCAATGAACACACAAACCCCAGTGAATCATGTTCCGTATTAAATGTGATTTTATGCAAGGAGATGGAAGCATCGTGTCTGAGATCACCTCAGAGAGAATACGCCTTGAGAAAGTCAGCGTTGATTAAATGGCTGTGTCGCTGTATGCTCTTCTGAGAGGGCTGATCTCTAAAACAAACCCTTTGTGTCTCTCTCTGAGGTGTATCAACAGAACTGTCTGTTTAGTGAAGCTCAACACTCATCAGGATATCTGTCATATTCTGTACATTGTGCACTGTGGTTGTACTTTTAATATGTAGCCAGTGTCACAAAGAAGCTAAATTTGCCTAATTAACTCACCCCTGCCCATTACAACACTGTGTGTGTCTGTGTGTATGTGTGTGTGTGTCTGTGTGTATGTGTGCGTGTGTCTGTGTGTATGTGTGTGTGTGTCTGTGTGTATGTATAATATACATCCATATGTGTGTGTTTCCCCATAGGTGCTGAATGTGAGTCTGTTGGAAGGGGAGCAGGTGACAGTGGAGGACCTGGGTATCCCAGAACCCTCGGTGCTGGCCAACGCCTCAGCGCTCAAGAGGGGTCTGGTGCTGCGTAGCTCCAGCAACCAGGTCTCCATCCACTTGAGCAGAGAGCAGCGAAAGCAGTCCGGCTCCCTCATGTTCCGATACCAAGGTACGTACGGATCGGGTAGGACTGAATCTTTGGTATGATTTCTGTATGTCTGGGCTGCAATGGATTTATTTTTAGTTGAGTAAGGCTAGACTTCTTCACACAGTGAGAAAGTTTTTGAGCAGGTAGCACTGACATCACTCCGGTTCCATCATGCTCTGATATCAAGGTACACCTGAGGTTGGATTCAAGTCAGATCTGCACCGCATTTGGCTACTCACCTTGGTTTTCACTGTGTTTCACTGTGTTTCACTGTGAATGTGCAGTGGGTTTGGTAGGGACAGGTGCCAATACTTAGGATCCACCATGACACTCACACACACACACACACACACATGCACACATGCACACATCTATCTATAGTCAGTCTTACTCAAATGACAATGTCAGGGTTGATGCTCAAGGTGTAAGATCATGTTTCATATTTTCTTTTCAACAGTATATCTTTGTCATGATCAACTCACCTTACAGCTTCACCCAACTGCATGCATCACATAGCATTGAATGTTCTCTGTCCACACTGAATCCGTTAAATATGCCACTCAATGCAAGCCAAATATGCAACAATGCAAGCCAAAGAAATATAACCGTTACCGAGGTGAGCGTCAAAAGTTCTCTCAAAATGTAGTGCCACATCACGTCACGCAGCCGTGAGCCCAGTTAAGACATTCCAACTGAAAACAATGTAAATAAACAGATTTTGTCACAAATGCATGCTTGGGTCATTTGCAGTCAGAGCACAACGTTATACTCAGACTTGTTAAACCTATTTGTAACAGTGGTCACACCACACAACACACAGCACTCCTTGGCTTCTAGTTGGACTGCGAGTCATTCAGTGCATATCTTCATGAATCAGATTTGGAGAAAAATAGTCATAATAACAAATCAAAGTGTTTATTATGCTGTTTGAAAAGAGACATTTTACTAAAATATGTGTGTGTGGTCAGCAATAGAGTTTGGCTTCAAGCTGAAGCATAGACTACTTGGCAGTAACGAACATATCTCTCCAATTTCATTTGATCTCCTGACAATGGCAATGTCTCACAAATGTCTCACATTACATGGGGGAATCTGCTCTCTGTTGGTACATCCCACCCTTCAGACCCATTGCTGTGTTGCGTCTCACTGAGTAAAAATGCAAAATCTGTCCTGGGGGAAAACTGGCTAATGAACCATGACGAGCCTTACTGTAAGAATCAGACCATTGGTACTGGAAACAGTTGGATAGAAAATGTTTGATAAACTTTGATATTTCAAACACAGTCCTGCTCTTGCTTCCCTGAGTCTAAGCCCTGGTCCGGCCTCTATACGAAAGTGATTCATTGACCTCCACAGTAGCCACAGACCTCACAGAGGGAGCCATTTGCCCTGCTGCGAAAATAACTGTCTGTATGACAGGAGTCCTTGAGAGACAATGGCATGCTCTGCAGCACTGACGGCTCTGCAGGCTTCCTGTCATGTCCCCCCCCCCCCTTTTTTTCAGTATGTGTGCCACTCCACTGAGGCCATCACACAGACACACACACACACACACACTCCCACACACACTCACTCACAGCTACAGTGTCTTTCAGTCCTAATCCAATTGAAGCTCTCATGAGATGTCAAACGGTCATCACAGGACACAAGACTGAGCAACAAGACAAAGGAAGTTGCGCTAAGACTGATGGTCTGTTTGCAGAATACTGATTAAACTGAGCCTGGGAAATGAACAGTGAATGAATGTATAAATGACTGAATGAATGAATGTGTGTGTTTGTTTGTGTGTGTGTGCTTTTATGTGTATGTGTGTGAATGTGTGAGAGAGTGTGTGTGAGTTGCATTATTTATTGAAGGCAGATAAAAAACACCTATGGAACATCTCCCTAACTACCCTAATGGACCAGCAATGGATCAGAGTATTCATACCCATGCAAGAGTGTTCATACCCATGCATTGGATTACAGCTGTTTCCCCACAAAGATGTTTCTGATCTGATCTTTAGTGCTGAGAAATCGCAGCATTGGACATTGGAGCATACTGAGACCACTTTACACCACAGTTTCATTTGATCACTTTATTGGTTTTGAAATCGCTTCAGAACTAAATCACTTTCACTTTCAGGTGTTTGATAGGCACTGTTGTTTAGCAACCATGTAGGCTCATATATTTAAAGCCTAGCAATAATTAAGCAAAATTAATAGATTCTGTTTTTTTTAGTGGTTCATTCATGCACACACACCAACATATTCAGTCTCACACACACACACGCACGTTCACTCACACTCACACTCACACACACACACACACACACACACACACCTAACCCCTCCACTGCAAATGTATCTGTTTGTTCCTGCTGAATGCATTAGTGAAGCCCCAGAGGGTGACATATCCACTTTATCTGTGTCTAACCTTCACATGTGACACATTATTGAAAGTCCGGAGAGATTTGAAGTGAATGTCAACACTGTGGTTGAAATCTTTTAATTTGTCCTCATCCTTGCTTGTGGTTGTTGAGATTGCCATGGCTTCTTTTAATGGTGTGTGAAATATGGAAGGTGACAAGCACAGGGGGGAAGAATCAGGCAGGAAATGGATCTCAGCGTGCCATAATTAATATCTATAAATCACTTAGAAATGTAGAAATGACAGAGTAATGAAAGCTTTGATAAAAGCCTTAGAAAGTGTGCTGATGGAGGTGTTAGAGTGTGTGTGTGTGTGTGTGTGTGTGTGTGTGTATCCTTTTTGCACTTGAATGTTGGCTCTCCCTTCCTCATACATACAAATTATCCTGTTATCCCACAAGGCCTACAGAAAGCTCTGATTTATCATGCAGCAATACCAGATTAGAGTATGAAATACCTGAACAGTCGCCTGACATTTCTTTAAAGCTTCATATCATAGGAAGAACAGTCAATAAGGATTGAATCTCCTGTAAATCTCCATTCAAACTTGCAAACTGATGTATTATAGCTACTTATCTGTGATTACACAGCAGAGATGTGAAGTGTCATCACACTTGGTACAATGCCTTTATACCATAATACGATTACTTTAAATAATCTAGTCTTTTTTTATTATTATTTATGACAGCTTTGTGTTTTGCTTTAAACCTGTCAAGTTGACACCTAGATGGTGTTAACAACACCAGTCCAATTGGTTCTCTTAATACCGGAATAAGTGGTAGAGTTGCACGCCGTTCTGTCCTGTAGGTTAACTTACAAATTCATTTTACATCCTCTGTCATTTCTGCAGGTCAATTTTCTATCTGTGTGTGTGTGTGTGTGTGTGTGTGTGTGTGTGTGTGTGTGTGTGTATGCCTGTGCCTGTGCTGTAGGCCTACTCTTTTTATATTAATACACCCCATCCAACTCAATACCCACACTGTAGCCATTGATCCTGTTGAGGAGTGTATAATTAAAACATCCTGTGGGCCAGAGGTGCAGATGCATCTTGTATGAGATCATGTAATATACAGCAGTGTTAATAAAGCACTCTAATGTGTCAGGGAGACAGGGCGCCCCCTGTGTCAGGTTTCCCTGGAGATACGGAATGAGCTCTGCATACACAACGAGGGGTGCTGCTTATCACCCAGCCCAGAAGAATGACCCTCCCAGGCAGAAGAAATGGCTCTCTGAGACACTGTCTGCCTACCTACACTGGGCCGTGAAATGCACCAGCGCACACTAAACAACTTGTGAATTGGACGTGAAGTGCTCTTTGTCCCCCTGACGGCGAGCGAGAGACAGAGCACGGCACGCGGCTCATCAAAATTGCCCTCACACACGCCGGCGGGCCTCACGAAAAATAGCCCCTGTTCCAAGCCGACGCGTCGCTTGATTGTGCGTCGTGGGATTGGAAGGGGTCTCTGAATGCAGCGTGCACACAGCGCTCTGAGTACGCCCTTGGAGGCACACATGGAGGGAGTTTTTCTCCTTTCCTTTTCACACACACACACACACACACACACACACATATATATATATATATATATACACACACATTTCACACAGCTTCCACTATGGCTTTCGGGGGGGGACATTACGCGCTAAGATCAATATTGTTCTCGGCAGGGGAAAGAGATTAAGTCAGGGAGGGAGAGAGGGTCATAACACAACGGGACGGCGGAGTATCGATATGCATGCGGCCAGGTTAAAGATATGGACGTAATGG
The DNA here is from genome assembly GCA_015244755.2 of Tenualosa ilisha. Taxonomy (NCBI): domain Eukaryota; kingdom Metazoa; phylum Chordata; class Actinopteri; order Clupeiformes; family Clupeidae; genus Tenualosa; species Tenualosa ilisha. The sequence goes on from PYXC01001220.1 coordinate 89,688, forward strand.
TCAGGGGCTCGATAAAGCCCGTTCAGGGAAAATAACACTGCACCACAGTTCGGCTCTTTGCGGGGAGAACGACAGGTGTGACAAGAACTCTTTAGCATTACTGATACTTACAGGACCTCATAGATTCAACCATTCCTGGACAAATAGTGTTGAGTGCAGCTGGATCAATAGAGGGGGTTTTGTCTGAAGGGGTCGTTACGAGACACAGGATGCTATTCATTCTCTCTGGATCTATTACATTTTGAGATGATACCGTCACAACACTGATATTTTTGTGAAATTTCTTTTTTGCCTTGCAGGATGGAGTACACACTACCACTGTTTTACACCCTAGGGTCAGTAAAATATCAGAGACATAGACACTACATCGATCCAGGAGCTCATCATTACACTTGAGCACACGCAAATTTCAACACGCATGGTGTGCACAGAACAGGCATGTCACAAAGTGCCCATGATGTGCACAGAACAGGCACGTACTAAAGTGCCCATCGTGTGCACAGAATGGACATGCACTAAAGCACCCATGATGTGCGCAGAATAAGCACGTACTGAAGTGCCCATGATGTGCATAGAAAAGGCATGTACTGAAACACCCATGGTGTGCACAGAACAGGCACGTACTAAAGCACCCATGATGTGCATAGAACAGGCACGTACTAAAGCTGTCTGTGCAGAAGTCTCTGGTGGTAGCTGTACAGCATGTACAAGCAGAGGTTACATGTTTTCATTCTAAGACAGAATAAACATCCAGTGTCTGACCATAGTTTTAACTAGTATGCGGCGTCCATATTTACAATTATTAGGTCATCTAATAAGGCGTAATACAATCATATACATGTGAATGTTTGTGATTCAGCTGATGCCTTCAGTGAAGTTCGACTCTTTTTTCCTCACTGTCTGTGGAACAGAGACAATTGGGCCCAGGGCGGGGGAGGGGGTGATGCATGAGAAGTTATTTCTCCCCAGTAGACAAATAAAATGGACCCTTCCATTAGCGTCTGTTGTCTGCAGCTCCACGGTATCCCAATCTGCCCTGCCGCCGTCTCTTCTGCTCTCTTTACTTCTAATAGCAAAACAATCAGGCTTTATGGTGAGAAAAGCACCCAGGCGCTATGGAAATGACAGACAGCGAGTGTCGGTTTCTTAATTCCTGCGAGATTGCTGCGACATTAAGCAGCTGCCTCCAGCAGTTACCACAGTACCAGGGTGGGGTTGGATACGGAGAAACGGTGGCCCATTAAAGTCATAATAATGACAACAGTGGGGTTCAGCGAATTAGAGCTTGGCAGTCATATCTCAACGGGTGATCAAGGTAGGGGTGCCTTGCTGCTCTCCTCTTTCCTCTCACTGGCTCACCCATTTACTGGTGCGGAAAAAAGAGGCCTTTCAGCACTGAGGTTGAATTTGCCAGGTTGGGCTATGGTGTGAGAGGGCAAGAGAGAGAGAGAGAAATAAAAAAAAAAGATAGAGAGGTAGAGAAGTGAAAATCAATGCTGCTACAATACCCTGAAACCACACAATTGGTGCAACGATAAATAGCACAATTCATTGACACTATAGAAATCAGGACATAACAGTCTGTTAGTAAAAGATAGAGGAGTCCACTGCTGATAACTGGTTAAGGGACAAAATGGACAGAATGGAGATGTCATGTTTGGGGTGGAAATTGGTCTCATTTGAGCAATTTGAGTTTTATAGCATCAAATCCACTAATACAGCACGTTTACCCTTCAAAAGACTTGTCAAATTCAGTCTGCATACACTAGTGTTGGGATATTATTGTAGTATATTTTGCCAATGTATTTGGTAAGAGAAGCTTTTTTTTTGCTCTTGAGAGGGAGGACAATTTTAAATGAAGAAGTAGTTTGTTTTATCGTCCATTAGAAGAAATGGTGCCCCTTAAACCAGGTTTTAGTGTTGGATTTTATATGTCAAGGTGAGTGTAGGGGGAGAGATGGATTTGTGTGAATGATTTCAGAAGTAGTCATTAAGAAGTTCGACTACGTTTTGGAATTCTTGATGAGGTGATTATTCAGTGTGCTGGGACTGACCTTTCAACGACAAAATCAAGGACAGAATTTTTCAAGACAGTATTTCAAAATTACTTCTAAAAAGACTCAGCCATGTGTCTCATCTGATTATCGAATCAATTACTCTAAGTTATTATAAGTTAGTGGCTAAGGGACGAACAGGGTCACTAACTTACATATCATGCTTTCATCAGCCTGGAGTTGTAGTCCACTGCCAGGGTCAACTGAACACAAAGTATCAATACTAATTACTCGTAATACTAATAATTTAACTAACTATACTACTCGTAACAACCTTGTCTTTGTCTCACAGAAAGAAGCTCTTACTGAATCATGAACAGTTTTTAACTGTATTTCAAGATCTTAAGTTAAACTTAAATTGGACTTAACTGCACAGATCTTAGTGAATTCCAACTTGTTTCTCCAAAAAAATCCCTTATAGGGGAAAAGACACAGTTGAGCTCAGTGTAAGAGCAGATCTATAAGACAAATCTAACACCATATTGCTATATTTTCCTGTGAAAAGAGCATCAGCATTTTGAAATGTGAGACAGTATAACAAAATGTAATGAGCCATTATATTCCATTAAGTGTGTAAATGTACTTGGCCTTTACACCTTAGATTGAAAGCGTCATTGCTGACCTCTGTCACAATCTTGATCGCTTTACTGTCACAGCTACTAGCTGGGTTTCCATTCGACTTTCGCATTTCATATTCGCATTCACAAAAATTCGGTTGAAGGATATGCGCGTCTGCATCGTTTCCATCAACTGTGTAATGCAAATGAAAAACTTACGTTAGGCTAATCAAGCAACGTGTTCCAACCAGCTGTGGGATCTACCGTGTTTGAAAAAACACGGTAACACGGTAAAAGCGAATATATGCATGGACTTTAATCACATTTTGCCATATTCACCTCAAGAGTTAATCCACGGAAACCCAGCTACAGACTTGACTACCAAGACTGCAACTAAAGGTAGCACCAAATTCACCCCTGGTGAGCAGCACAGAGCGGAGACCCGGCCAAGGAGAGATGCTGGAAGTGTGGAGGTTGAAGGACAGGGAAGGGAGGAGGTGGAGGAATGAGAGTGCTGCTGGAGGGGGAGGCATTTCTTTAAAACCTCCACCTCTGACAAGGCCACAACAATCCATCAACCCGGCAGACTAACATTTGCTGCCCACCACTCTGGCTGAAGTTCATTCAGTTTGAGCGAGCCAGAAGGACACCAGCCAGGAGAGCGCTAGGGCTGTCTGGCTCTCTGTCTTTGCAAACAACACGGGCACTGTGGCCGAACAGAGAAGTGTCTGCTTCAAGGCCCCATGGTTTTTTACTGAACAGCACAGCAGGAAAATGGGTTCAGTTTTAGCTCCATCGTGAAAATGCGTTGTTGGAAGAGGTTGTTTCCGACATCTGCAATATCATGACATCAAATGTGTTTTTCTTTATAAATGACATCCAAATAAACACATAATTTGTCAATCTTAATAACAACTATAATTATAATACTATTATCGCACCATAAAAGAAAGAACAAAAGAAATGTTACTGTTACTCCAGTGATCTTTTTGATTGTATTATTATTGTCCGTATTATCCTTATTATCTGTCTCAACCCTAAGAAGCTCCAGACTCCCAAACCTAACAGATTCACAGTGAAATGACCTTGTTCATCACAGAGTTTGTCTGTGTGTTATGTTGTTTCTTTCCAGCCTTTGTACTGAGCTGTGGCCATCCAAAGAAGCCAGCCAACGGCGAGGTGACCGTAAGTAGCCTCAGTGTTGGAGGGGAGGCCTTCTTCTTCTGCCTGACTGGCTACCAGCTCCAGGGATTCTCCTCACTCACCTGTCGCAATGCCACTGCCCCCTACTGGAGTGGAAGAGAACCCAAATGCCAGGGTAAGAGGGCTCGTGCTCGACTTGGGCACTTGGGCCCTTAATTTACTGTAAATTGTTCAGCATAAGCAAAAACCATTATTAATCAATCCACTATTCACTCTAATATCCCCCTCCAATTCACTCTTTATCAAAGACTCCAACACACAAAACTTTTGAATCTACCTTTACCCTAACCTTACCTTGGAACACAAAAACAAACATTTTGGTATTATTTGTTATCACCAAAAAGAGAGAGCAAAGTATCAAAGTCGATGGCTTGCAATGACTCAGTAAAATCAAACTGAAGCTTATTGCAATGACTCAGTAAAATAAAACTGAAATCTGCTATAACATTCACAGAGAAACACACACAAACACACACACACACACAGTGCACAGTACCATGTTGTTTAAGTATGAGTCACTTATCTGTGATTCAGAGCAATTTTTTTTCAACACTGTTCAATGCAGTACTTACAGTACACCTACAGTATTTTGCACTTATGCACCAGACAACTACAGTATTTTGTATTTTCAAATTACAGTAAAAATATGCATGCTGACCAACAGAGTTCATCTACACAGAGTCAAACAACTGTATAAAAAGTTGCTGTTAGAGGAATGCATGATGACCTAAAACAATGTGATTAGATATACTGTATGCAGTTTGAGCAACTGTTAGTGAGTTTCTGAGCTTGGCTCTGTGTGCTATGAATTCGCTGTCTCAGTGAAGATGTTAGTTGTCAATCTAAAAACACTGTCAGTATTTGATAGATAGATAGATAGATAGATAGATAGATAGATAGATAGATAGATAGATAGATAGATAGATAGATAGATAGATAGATAGATAGATAGATAGATAGATAGATAGATAGGATTTAGTCAGGACTGGAAAGCTGCTGTGAAAGACTCTTTTCTGACTTTTCTGACCCTGGAGAAGTTCCAGATTGTTCCAGATTAAATCAATCAAAGCAAGGTTACAAGGAACTCAAAGAGGTATCAGTGAGTCAGCCAACAAAGATGTCTTGTCAGATTATTTGAGAATTCACAGAGGCAAGGTTAGGATATTTCTCCGGGATGAAAAACTAAGTGTCTAGTATCTATCAGTAGCCAGTTAATCATTAATATTAATATTAAACACAAATACTGATAGACTATTGCTATAGGCTATTATTGAAAGACAGCGTGTCACACAATATTTGCTAAATTAAATACAATTAAATAGACTTGACAAAGGTATGACATCAAGTGTCATTAACTGACAATTGATATTTGAGCCATTAGCCAGTAGCCTTAGATCTGTTTGCTGCTCACTAGTGGCGATGCTCCAGCCTCATTCACCTGTTTGTGATTATCAGTGAGCCATCCAGCCCCACCAAGGGTCCTGGCCCTGCGCCCAGACAGGAATACTGATGCTGCAGGCTTAATTAACAACAGTCTGCGCGTCAACAGCCTCTGACCTATCCTCATGCAGTGATTAGTCTAGCTTTAGCTTCAACCATGCAAGCATTACACTCTAACAAATTAGGGGTATGACATGCATATTGAGGGTTTCTGTGCTACTGCTGACATTGAGCAGACATTGTTCATAGAAAGGCACTGTCCAAAGACTGTGGGAATTATGTGTTCCAATGAATCCATGATGTTGGTGTTATGTACGTACACCCTTTCAGTTAAGCCACAGGCAATAGAGGAAGATTGGTGGGGGCTCTATTGTATGTGACAGAGCTGAGTTGAAAGAAAGTAGCTGCTATCATTATGGTCTGAGATGTGCTTCTTCATGACTGTGCTCTATCCTTGTCTGGCTGTCCTGATCTAATCGCTGAATATTGGCTCTTGAACTCACGCCCAGCATCCAGATACGGCCACCGATGTTGATTTAATTATGGATGGTCGTAATTTTGGATGGAGTATTATCTCACTTCTATTCTGTCAGTGGCCCACGTGTGTCCATGAGAGCAATGCTTGTGTTTTAGACCACAGGTGCTAATGATAAGTCCTCTGTTGTATACACACAGAAAATGTTTGATGTCTCTATCCTGTTTAGACCGATTGGAGGTAGCTCTAAAATATTCATCAATTTACTGACTAAATCATAAGCATGTTGCCAATAACTGTGTCCCACTCTGTGAGCACTGATGTATATTTACATGCTGTTATTTGCAATATCCATATGTTGTATTAGCATACATATGTGACATTAGCATATATATTGTAAATATGCATATTTTGCCACTTTTATCTAAAGTAATTTTTGTCAACTATCAATTGTTCAGGGCCAGTCTCCCCTAGAGCAACTAAGGGTTAAATGCTTTACTCAAGGGCACAATGGTGGCAGCTGGGATTTGAACCAACAACTTTTCATGCTACTTGCATGCTAGCCAGGTTCCTTAACCGCTACGCTACCACCATTCTGTGCAGTTTGCTGTTACTGATTTTATGCATTGTTTCTTATCAACAATAAGTTTACAATTATGACAAACAAATCTGGTCCTGATACTCTATTCAGTTAGTGAAGTTAGTGAATTCCCAGTCAGTACTGGTTTATGTTTGTTTTGCTTATAGTTTTACATACTCAAAAATAGTAAATCCACATTGTGAATTCACAAATACTAAACCCACATCTGATTCCGTTATGCCTTATTTCTTCTCTCTCTCTCTCTCTCTCTCTCTCACCATTCCAGCCTCGTGTGGAGGAATGATTAAAAACGCCACTCTGGGTCGGCTGGTGTCCCCGGGGTTTCCAGGCAACTACAGCAACAACCTGACGTGCCACTGGGTCCTGGAGGCCCCTGAGGGCCACAGACTCCATGTGCACTTTGAGAAGGTGGCCCTGGCCGAGGATGATGACAGGTATGCAACACTGTGTGATGCTCCTTCCTGCTTCCAGGTAGTCCAAGCTTATGCTAAGCTCTGAAAAGTCCCTCCACTGGAATGTCTCAAAGATGGAAGCAGAGAATCACTAACTGGAACTATGTGCCATTCTATTGCACTGATGAAGCCTGAAATGTTTTGTTCTAACTCCCAACATGCCATGCTGAGTCCCTGTGTTCTATCTTCCAGTACATCCCTCTAAGTTGCAGTCATTGCCACTGATCTGAAAAGAATATAGCATATACATTTCTACAGTATATCTATGGTCATGTCCCTCTGAGTCCCAGTGTCCCTTCCTCAGTCCCAGAGTCTCAGCTGCTCCTGGGCACACACCCCTTCACACTCTCACTAGTTATATGACAACTGCCAGACTTAACTGACAACTCCAGTCCAGACAGCCTGTGGTATGACAGCTTTGCTCAAGGGCATGTTTCTCTCTCTCTCTCTGTCTCTCTCTCTCTCTCACACACACACACATGCAGACACACAAGCATACACACACAACCAATTCACATCTCCCGACTCAGCTCAGAAGGACAGGAGATGTGGAAAATGAGACTTAATTCGCTTCACAACCACACTTCTGTGCACTGATGCATCACCCAACTGCTAATACTTAAGATTTTAATTACATTTCTGTAGCCATCTAGTGGGTCTGAAGTGGGTAATTAAGTGTAGTTTCCGGGAAGCAGAAGCAACTTTCTGATGAGGCAAACAGTCATTCTAAGTCCACATTTCCATTCTAAATTTATTATGTTCAAGTCAAAGAGGAACTCCAGCACATTTCAGCACGTTGATCTTGTCGTTAGAGGGCTTCATTTCATTCAGTACACAAATGCTGAAAATTCTTTCAGATATGAGTGAGTTTGTCCGCACCTACATAGTTACAACGTGTAGCTACCAGGGCAGATTCCCGGATAGCTATGTTCTGTAGTGCTTACTGTACTAGCTTGATCATTTCTAAACCTATTTTTGCCATTTTTGTACCAAATGAAAGTGCATGAAGCCATCAATGTACTCTATTTGTTTTACTCTCTATATATTTCATATGTACTTAAATAAGTTACTCACAGTTTCCATTTTATGGAAGTTGAATGGACAGTAAAGTAGTCTTGAGTCTGCCAAGATCAAGGTTGAAATGTGCCGGAGTTTTCCTTGCAAGCATTTCCTCTCTTCACCCCAAATCCCCTCCACTGTTATGTCTTGCTTGGCAGGCTCCTGATAAAAAATGGTAACAACATCGACTCACCTGTGGTGTACGACTCCTACGAGGTGGAGTACCTGCCCAGTGAAGGCGTGCAGAGCTCGGGCCGGCACCTGTTCGTCGACTTCACCACCGATGCAACCGGGACTTGCACAGGGGCAGCCATCAGATATGAAGGTAGCACAAAGCACTGACGATGGAGCGCTGATATGGTCTATGGAGCGCTGATATGGAGCGCTGATATAGTGTATGGAGCGCTGATATGGACAGATAGTGTTTAAGCGCTGATGATGGACAGATAGTATTTGAGCGTCGATGATGGATAGATTGTGTATGGAGCGCTGATGATGGACAGATTGTGTTTAAGCACTGGTGATGGACAGATAGTGTTTGAGTGCTGGAGATGGACAGATAGTATTTGGAGCGTTGATGATGGATAGATAGTGTTTGAGTGCTGATGATGGACAGATAGTGTTTGAGTGCTGATGATGGACAGTTTGTGTTTAAGCACTTGTGATGGACAGGTAGTGTTTGGAGCACTGGAGATGGGGAGATAGTGTTTGAGCGCTGATGATAGACAAATAGTATTTGGAGCGCTGGTGATGGACAGGTAATGTTTGGAGCACTGATGATGGACAGATAGTGTTTAAGCACTGGTGATGGACAGATAGTGTTTGGAGCGCTGGTGATGGACAGATAGTGTTTGAGCACTGGAGATGGACAGATAGTGTTTGGAGCGTGATGATGGACAGATAGGTGTTTGAGCGCTGATGATGGACAGATAGTGTTTGGAGCGCTGGTGATGGACAGATAGTGTTTGAGCACTGGAGATGGACAGATAGTGTTTGAGCGCTGATGATGGACAGATAGTGTTTAAGCACTGATGATGGACAGGTAGTGTTTGGAGCACTGATGATGGACAGATAGTGTTTGGAGCACTGATGATGGACAGATAGTATTTGGAGCACTGGTGATGGACAGATAGTATTTGGACACTGATGATGGTCAGATAGTGTTTGGGCATGGTGAAAACAGCAGGTGCCTCACTGGCTGGCAATTGGTCAACCCAGGATCCCCAAGTGTTAGCAAGATGCCAGTCAACTTTAACCTGAACAGGCATGGGATCAAGGGTTGTGATATTTTATCTATCAGCTACAGTATACTAATGTTCACACTGATTTTAGAGGAAGCCTCTCTACTTACTCTACTTACTACTTTGCCTGAAAAGAGTTTACATGACAGATGTGTAACCTTCACAAACTGTTTGGGCATGCACTGTTCCCTGTTAAGCACAACAGTGTTGAAGCGCTTCATTTGTTATTGGTATGCTATGACATAAATATTACAAATACCAAAATTTAGTGTTATAATGTGTTATTACTATGGTATTACAATCAGCTGTGTGGTTTGTGTTTACCAGCTTTTCCACATGGCTCCTGCTATGAGCCGTTTGTGAAGTACGGGAATTTCTCTAGCAGCGATATGTCCTTTGGGGTGGGGACGGTGGTGGAGTTCTCCTGCGACACGGGGTACACACTGGAGCAAGGCTCCGTCACCATCGAGTGTGTAAATCCTGAGAACCCACAGTGGAACGAGACGGAGCCAGGATGCAGAGGTGGGTGGGATTGTTCTCACACACACTGTCAGTCAGAGATGAAATATGATGAGTGTTCTAGTTTTATGTTCCAATTCTACAATTTCAGTTCCGTCGCTACTTGATTATGTTTTTTTCTGCTGCCAGTACATTAAAAATTAATTAATTAAACAGCAGATCAAACAGATTCAAATATGATGACTGTGTGTGTGTGTGTGTGTGTGTACTTCTCAGCTGTCTGCAGTGGAGAGATCACAGACTCAGCTGGAGTGGTGCTCTCTCCCAACTGGCCTGAAGCCTATGACAAGGGCCAGGACTGTATCTGGGGCATTCATGTTGAAGAGGACAAGAGAATCATGCTGGACATCCAAGTGTAAGTGTGGGGGAGAGGGGTTGTGTTTAAGTGTGTGTGTGTGTGTGTGTGTGTGTGTGTGTCCAGGGGCGCCGCCAGGGGGGGAAAAGTTAGGATGCCTGGCACTGACAGGGGGCCCTAGAGAACATTTTAATATTATAATCACTGTTTGGGAGGCCCAAAATTATTTTCTGTCATAGGGCCCAAAATTTGTAGCGGCACTGCTGTGTGTGTCTGTGTGTGTGAGTGAGTGGAGGAGCGCAAGAGGACCCTGCTGGACATCCATGTGGTGTCCACTGTAGTATCCATCCATCCATGAATGTCTGTGTATGTATGTGATCATGTTGGACATCCTAGTGCCAGTGTTCCTCAAACATTGTTGTCCCAGTGAGTACCTGACATTGAGTGGACATGACATTTTCTATAATGAAAACTAGACAGTAGATCTGGAGTAGATTGATTTTGTGACATGGTGTTAATGTAACAAAGACGCGAGTTGTGAACTTAGACTATCGTGACGCTAAACTTGAATGAACTTACTGAAATGCGTGTGTGTTTGTGTGTGTGTCCGTGTGTGTATGTTGGTGCATTTGTGTGTGTGTGTGCAGGGGCCCCGCCAGGGGGAGAAAAGTTAGGATGATTCCAAGGGCCTGGCACTGATAGGGGGCCCTAGAGAACATTTTAATGATATAATCAATGTTTGGGAGGCCCAAAATAATTTTCAAAAAATCATAATCAATCAATAATCATAGGGCCCCAAATTTTTAGCAGCGCCGCTGTGTGTGTGTGTGTGTGTGCGTGTGTGTGTGATGATAAAAGGTTAGGATTGCTGGCTCCTGCAAATAAAGCACAGGGAGTTACACAAACACAGTTCTACAAGAAAGACTCAGGAGAATGGGAATGAATTATTATTCAATCCTGAGGAGAGTATAGGTTACAGTTATTGAAATAAGTAAGATATGAATGACTATTTAAACAACCTGACAAATGACCAGAAGATCTGTGATCCAGCAGATTGGAGAAAGCAGGCGCTGGCAGCCTGCCCCCTGCGGCATTGAGACAGGGTGTCACAGTTGGTGTACTAACTATAAGGAAGCAGATGGGATCAGATCCAGACTAGCACTGTAGGGAGATGATAATCAAGAACTAAGAAGGCAAGGCCAGGCTAGCGACACATATTATCACCCTAGCAGTTTTAGCCTCATTGCTATCATGCCCACCTCCCAATCCAAGTTGCTGTAAGTTGTGGGTTAAGCTTAAGCTCTCATCAGTGCTCATCCATCTCCAGCATAAGGTGAAGACAATGGTTCATATGTGGGCTGTAGCTGCCGTACTGGGAATGGCAGAGTGGTGAATTCCTTTATAGACATTCAGACACACACACACACACACACACACACACACACACACACACAGAAACACACATGCACACACACTCAGGGGGTGTAGAGTCCAGAATTTGCCATCACGTCTAGACACAGGAGCTGTGCGATCCTGCTCATGTCAGTCTGGGATAGATTACCCTGCTGTTGGATAATTTAGGTGCCCTGATTAAGATTTCATCATCAGCCTCTCAATGTGTGTGTGTGTTTGTGTGTGTGTGTGTGTGTGTGTGTGTTTGTGTGACTGTAGATGTGGGCATGTGTGTGTGTGTGTGTGTATTACTTGCCCCATTAGCGTGATGAATGGCAGTCTGTCTCTATGGCTCTACGTGCTGTCAGAATCAGTCATCACTCATTAGCATCTGTAGCAGCAGTGGCTGCTGGGAAGATAGTGAGCTTTGGGAGCCAGGTGCCAAAAGCTCTGTCTCTTAAATACTCCTCTCTCTAGCTCTCTCTCTCTGTCTTTTCCCTCTTTCCCTCACTCTCATTATCTCCTCTGTCAGACACACACACACACACACACACACACACTCACATACACACACACACTCACACACTTGCGTCCTTTCTCTTTGTGCAGCAGTTGCCGTAGGAGATGCCTGTGTGTGTGTGTGTGTGTGTGTTTGTGTGTGTGTGCAAATGTGCGTGCGTGCATATGAATGTGTCTATGTCTGTCATCTTCTCTTTCTCTTTCACTGTCTCTGTCTGAACAGAAACACACACACACACACAAAAAACATACATAGGAGAGCAGATTTACTGTGACAGATTGAGTGTGTGTGTATGTGAGCGTGTGTGTGTGTGTGTGTGTGTGTGTATGTGTGAGCATGTGTGTGCCCTGCGGGTCACTCCTCCTGTGTGTAGCTCAGTGGGTGCAGGAAACCTGCGTGGCACCAGGCTGCCCCAAATGAGCACATTAGTCCAGTGACAGCATATGGACCATTATCACTGAACCCTGACACACACACACACACACACTCAGCAGCAGCAAACAGCCATGCCACGCACATTCTCCCTGGTCACACCAAGATATGATGAAAGAAAGAAAGAAAAGCAAAAAAAACAAAACAAATAAAGATGGGAAAAAGAGACTGTGTGGCCTCACATCGTATTACAAATTATACATATATAACATATTCACATATAACATGTTTAATAATGTGAACTTTACCATTGACTTCACCATCAATTGGCCTTTTCAGTAGCTGGGTTTCCATCCAACTTGTTAATGTGTTTTTAAGTTATGCGAATAACAAATCCTTAGTTGGATATGCCATCAGATCACCTTTGGATGTGAAAAAGGCAGAATGTGATTAAAGTCTATGGAAACAGTTTAACTGCCACATATTCACATTTAGGGGTGATTAGGGGCAGTGGTAACGTAGTGGTTAAGGAACCTGGCTAGCGTGCTCGTAGCCTGGAAAGATTTGGGTTTGAATCCCGGCTGCCACCATTGTGCCCTTGAATAAGGCACTTAACCCTAGGGGAGTTGCTCTAGGGGAGACTGGCCCTGAGCGATTGCTAGTTGACAAATGTGTGTGACAAATGTGATAAATGTCAGCTAGCAATTGGATAGAGGTGTCTGCTAAATGCAGTAATGTAATGTAATGTATTTAATGCGTTTCTATTCACAGACTACCTGGCCGCATTACGTTTTAATCCAGCAGGTAGAAACACAGGTAGACGTGCATATTCTTGGGCCAAATTTTTGTTAATGCGAATATGAAATGTGAATAACTTGGATGGAAAGCCAGCTAGTGTCTCTTCCTGTGATTCAGTGCAGCCTGATGCTTATGTAATATTTATTAGGTGCTTTTCTGAGTGTGTCTGTAAGCTGAGGGCCCAACCTTTCAGTGACATAGCCAATAGCCTCTGATATCTTTCCCAGCATGCTTTGCTTCGTGCCACAGAGAGAGAGGAAGTTTTTGTAGTGGGCAGCATGCTTCTGTCTGGAGTGACAGTGGACAGAGAGGGTGGGGGGGTTTGGCTCATTATAGGGGTAGAGCCCCCCGATTTCCCTTACTAATGAGCATGCCTCCATGCTCTCTCTCTGTGTCTCTTTCTCCCTCACACACACACACACACACACACACACACACACACACACACACACACACACACACACACACACACACACTCACTGAAAGACACACACAAATACAGCTTCTCTCTCTCTCTGTCTCTCTCACACACACACACACACACGCCTATAAACACACACACACATCCTCTGCTGTGTGCTGCATCATCCAACTAGCAATTACAGGGGAGAGGTGTGCATAACGACGGCTGATTAATTGATTTAACTGAAACCAAAGAGGTTGCCCTGCGCTCGTTAGGGCCGGGCTCAGCTGTGGACTGCCACAGACGATGACTAACAAATACACCTGCAGGCAGATCACACCTGTGCAGAGAAGAGTTCCATAATGACATGAGCAATTAAGACATGCTCCAGTCAGACCTGTGGGTCAGAGATTAATACAGGCAACCTTTCAAAATGGCACAGATATGGATTCTAATACAGGCTTTTTCACTCTCATTATCTGTCTGATTCACAGTGTGTATGTGTGTGTGTGTGTGTGTGTGTGTGTGTGTGTGTGTGTGTGTGTGAGTGATTTTATGATATCATTTATCTGTTACATTTACATTGCATTTTGCATACAATTTCTCTGTGTCATTTCTAAAGGGAAAGTTAAAGAAAGACTGAGACAGATTTAATTGTGAGATATGAGAATACAAGAGAAAGAAAAGTAGAGAGAGAGAGAGAGAGAGGAAAGGAGGAGAAAAAGGAATACATTCATAGCATGAGTATTTATATGTAAATCTTCCTGATTGCATTGCATTTATGCCTGCCCAGTGCCCATATCCATTCATGTATGCACTCAGTCCATGCAAATGAATTTACCCGACCATGTATTTGAGGAGCATCAGGTAGGCAGCCTGATTGTTTCATGCTTGCCTCGTGCTTTTCTGAGTGTGTGTGGATGAAACAGGCCCTAGCCTGTGTCCATCCAGTCAGAGTGTAACCATGAAGTCAACTCAGTTCTTCTAGCAATCTTTTAAAAGTGTGCCTTATCTACAGTGTTTGGGAGTAACAAGTTACATGTAACGAAATTATGTAATTTGATTACAAAGTAAAGGTAACAGTAATCAGTTACATTACTTTGAGAAATATTCAAGATTACAGTTTCAGTTACATCTGAATAGTTTCTGCAGAAACATTGGCTGTATGTTATAATAATCTTAGTTTTGTTTTGCCATTTTCTCTTGTGCACATCTCAGTGTGAACATCCTTCATTTACTTTATTCCATTTACATTACTATTCTGATGTCTAAGTGGTTCTCCTATCATGTTTAATTTGCAACAGTAATGTACAGTAATGCTGAAAGGTTAAAACTGGAAATGGTTGACATTTGAGAAAATCCATACAAAATGTAGAAGAGGAATCGAAAAATAATCAAATGTAATTAGTTACATTCATTTGTAAAAGTAATTGAAATAGTTACATTGCTATCACATTTTAGATGGTGTAACTTGTGCACACATTACAATTCCAAAGCAACTTTCCCAACACTGCTTATCTACCTACCTGCCTACTTACCTACCTATGGTACCTACACAGATTATAACTGCACTGAGTGTCTTTTAATCCTGACCTTACTTTGCCAAGCTACGAAGTTAGTTTCTTCAAGAACTCGTGTGTTTTTGGCCAAGAAGAATATAGTACATTATTTTTTTGTAATAGACTTTCATTGTACACCCACCATTTGATAATTTGGTCATTTTTCTGTGTCATGATATGATGGCATGATGATACAATGTCTAACCCCTTCCAGCCCCCCAGCCCCCCAGCCCCCAGCCTCAGCCTTCTGTCTCAGCAAAGAGTTGAGCCTCCCACCAGCCATGGGGCTCCTGGGGGACAGATTAGGAAAGTGATTTGCTGGCAGAGCAGCTGTGCAGGAGCATTAATCTCCTTGAAGGAAGAGGGGGAATCCTGTTTTTAAAGTGGGGAAGTAGGGGGGATCGTTTTTAAAGCCAGTCCTGTGAGGCAGAGATGAAGGCTGTGTGTGTTGATGTGTGTGTGTGTGTGTATGTCTGTGTGTGTGGGGGTCCTTATCCTTTCGTAGACAGCTCCTGACACGGGTTAAGACTCAGCGAGAAGGTGCCGGAATCAGACCTCCCGCACTGCTCCACTGGGAATGTTCAGGCGATTACACTAATGCAGTCCGGAAGCAGAGAAAGCTGAGAGAGTAGGAGAGCGGCTCCTGAGACGATTTGGTGGGCAGGTGATTGATAGGTATCGCAGGGTCGTCGTCGGCTCTTCGACACGGCGTCGCATCTAAACAGCCCTCTTCTGCTTCTTCATCTGCCTCCTAAGACAGACAGTGATGGGCTGGGAATCGTTAAAACACACCCAGCTGCCATCACCTTGCTCTTCCTCCTCTTCCTCTTCCTCGAGATCCTGACTGGGAACTGTGCAAGGTTACGGGGGTGGGGGTTTTGGCTGGGAGACTACATCTTTAAACCCTTTGGTTAGCCAGCAGCCGATTCTCCTCCCTCACTCACTCCTTCCCTCCCTCCCAGTCCATCTCTTTATCTTTTCACCTCTCCCCTCATCTCAAATAAATGTCACAGTCGACAGTCTCCAAGGCAGCTGCTGTCTCATTCCAGAGCAGAAATGAGAAATAAGTTGCTATCTACTTTCATCTCCACTCAAGGCCACTGCGGGGTACATTTCAGTCATCCTGAGAGAGAAAGAGAGAGCGAGAGAGAGAAAGAGAGAGAGAGGAGATGAGTGTGACTATTTGCATCAATTTCTTAATCGTCCTTCCCAGAGAGCAAAGTGAATATACAGTCATTTAGATTTCTCCCTGGCTGACTCATCAGGAATGCAAGTTCTCCATCAGCTCCGTTCATGTACATTTGTCCTCCTTGCAAATGAAATGTGCCTATTAGTAAGAGAAACATGTTCTCTGAAGGATTTTGTCACCCAATCTTCGGGTCATTGTCTAGTCATAATCATGCCAGAAGAAACCCTGCTTTTAAGGTTATATCTTCTTCTCTGCAGGGTGCAAAAGTGTCAGGCAGCCAAACGACACTTCAGCATAATAATTTGGGTAACTTTATACTTAGCCGGACTGAGCCACAGCAACCTTGTCCGAGGCTATGACATAAGTCTGCATAGGTAATGGCAACGTTCTCAGAATTGAGAACAGTGTTCTTTTGCTAAGTAGATGTAATAGCAGAAATGGTTTTAGTTGTAATGCACAGCAGAAAGTAACACAGAGGCAATGATACAAAAAAATTGCATTCAAAAATGACCTTAAAAATGTCACAGAGCACCACAGTGGCTTAAGATGAGTAGTATTGTGTACTTCAGATATTTATTTATGCCTCTGTCCGTGTCTATATTTTTTTATTTGTGTGCAGTCTCCATCTTGGAAAAAATGACATGCTGACTTTCTATGACGGGGACGACCTGACAGCCAACATTCTGGGTCAGTACAGCGGAGCTCTGCCACGCTTCAAGCTCTACACCTCAATGGCAGACGTCACCATCCAGTTCCAGTCAGACCCAGCCACCAACATCTACGGATATAACAATGGCTTTGTGGTACACTTCTTTGGTAGGTCAAAGGTCACACAGTAAATAGTATTGTTACTCGCATTTGCATGTTGTGCACTAATATGTGCACTAATAAGACCATAATTAGTCAAATAGATACTCCATACTCCATAAGTACTTCATACTTAGAACTTTGTTGTCCAAGTCACTGTGGTGACAACCAGCCCTGCCTTATACACACACTAAAGAAGAAAGTCCCTTTGACTGCATTTTCCAGTCACATAACTGTAGCATGGTGGGCAGTGGGTATGTATAAGACTTCACTCATGAAATACTTCCTGGAGCCATAAACGTCAACAACCTGACATTAAAAGGTATAAAGATTGAAGCCTGTTAGATTCACACACCATTTGCTATAGGATTGTCTAAACCAATGCCAGTACATAGCACTTCCCACAAATCATATTTCATAAAGCATAATTCACTATCGCTAATGCCCTCATTAGCAAGAGGTGCACAACAACCCTATTACCGTCCATAAGGATATGCTCAAGGGTGTTACCCAGTGCAATTTATTTTGTTGAGTGCATTACATAAGCAATGCAAATGGATGTTATTTCCCTGTCTGGTGGAATTAAGTTGCCAAACTTACTGACCGTGAATCCTGGACCTTCTTAAATGAGGTCTGGAATTTATGGCAGTTTAATGATGTGTAGCACACACACACACACACACACACACACACGCATGCAAATTTATGTAAACTTTCTACTGTCTCAATTTGAAAGTAAATCTTTCAGTTTCAGTAATTATAATTCCTTTCATTTGTAACCTGTGTCAGTACTTGAGCAGCTACACACTACAGATTTCTGTCCTCTGCTCTTCCTCCCTCCCTCCCTCTCTCTCTCCTTTTTTCTCTTTCCCACTCTCACACTGTAAGTAAGTAAGAAATATGTATTCATGTAACACATTTGCTGGCACAAATATGGGCACTCAATGTGCTTGACATTTAAAGGCCTGCACAAGACAAAACAAACAACAGTTAAAGTCAGTGTCTGCCTGCAACTGCTAGACCTCTACAAGAAGAAGCAGAATAGATCTGGAAGTAGGCTCAGGGCAGATGGTGAAAAGCCATAAGGATGGATTAGTAGCACAGTGGAAATCATACCAGATGAGATTAACTACCAGTCCTAAAATCTCAGAGCACCTCTGCTATGGAGATAATGTAACAGCCTCTCCTCCCTGTCTCTACCACAGAGGTGCCCCGGAACGACACATGCTCAGAGCTGCCAGAGATCATGAATGGCTGGAAGAGCACCTCCCACCCCGACCTCATCCACGGCACCGTGGTGACCTACCAGTGCTACCCAGGCTACCAGCTGCAGGGCTCCGAGGTGCTCATGTGCCAGTGGGACCTCACCTGGAGTGGAGATGTGCCCACCTGTGAGAAAGGTCAGGCTCCACAAACACAAACACACACACACACAATTACAAGCACACAGATATTTACTGTATACAGAAACACACATACACACACACAAATAGACACACATACTTTAACATGTTGAGGCCCACGCACATACAGCAGACCCCCCACCTCCCTCCCTTTAGTTCTCCCACCCCTCTCAACACCGACACACACACACATACACACACTATAACACAGAGCCCTGTTTCTCTAAAATACAGTCATGTGCCAAGATAAAGGATTAGACTGAATTCATAGAAAGCATTAGTTTCTGGAGCTTTAACATGATTAGGGCTATTAGGGTTAGGCCCAGCAGTAGGTTCACATTGATATAAAGTTGGACCAAGCTGCAAAGCCAGCTGAGAGATTTACTCTTAATAATTCTCTTGTAGACGGCCTATTACCCTCTGCAATTTTTTTGTCTCACTGTTGTGTTTTATTGTTCCGTCAGAATGATTAATGCCAGATGACTGCAGCGCTTGAAATAGGAGTGTAGGGCAGTTTATATGCATCACTGTAGTATTCGTAATTAATGCCAGAACAAGTGTTTTTATTGATGTTTTATTGCAAGTCAGTGAGCAGAGTTTAGTGTGTAAAAATAAATCAACTGCGTCTCTCGTATCATAGAGATGTGATCTCATAGTAATGATATTGGACAGAGATCATCCTGAATGTTACAGTGTGAGGGAAGGAAGCCCAGAGCGCTGTCACAGCTGAGGCTGCACTGTCTAGGAGCTTTCTTAAAAATAGTGGAAGGCCTTGCTTGTCTCCAACATGGGTGACACTAACAAAATACAAAGAGCTCCAACTGTTAGTCCTAATATCTGACATGCTGTTCTGATGTGATGGGGATATGTAGCAGTGGGACCTACTGTGTGGAGCAATTTGTGTGTCTCTGTGTCTGTGACCAACTCAAGAATCCCCTGTCAGTTTTAGTTCAGAATTTTGTTTGGTTGAAGGTTTAAATCCAAATAGAAGGTGACCCAAAAACATCTTCAGGCTTCTATTTACAAACCTCAGGCTTTCCTTTACACCTGTGGAAAAACATTAAAGGTTTTTGAAAAAGTAGGCCTCTGCTTCCACAGAGGACCTTTTCTCATTGTGTTAATTATTTTATTTGATGATTATGTTGACTCCCTTTCTTGGTCAGTAACTGTGTGTTTGTGTGTGTGTGTGTGTGTGTGTGTGTGTGTGCTTTAAACCAGTGACGGTGTGTCCCGACCCTGGTAATGTGGAACACAGTCACCGAGTGATCACTGGATCACGTTTTGTGGTGGGTTCCACCGTCCAGTACATCTGCAACAAGGGCTACTATCTGTCCGGAACTGGCACGATCACCTGCTACAGCCGTGACGTGGCTGACCCCAAATGGAGTGAGCAGCTGCCCAAGTGTGCCCGTAAGTCAACACCTGTTCTGGTCCACTTGTCATGGAGTGCCACCTGCTGGTGTATTGCAGTACATTACAGCAAATACTTCAGTCATTTACTTTTAGCAACTCACAGTCTCCTATGTTTAAGATTAAGGCATGTTTGACTTAAGTTTGGTTTTGGTCTGACGAGTTTTGTTGGTTCATTCTATGTTACCATTTGCATACACTAAGCATACAGAAGATAAACCCTAATAAATTTTTTGGCAGAACTCAAGCAGAGCTTTGGAATTTATTTACTCCAAAATGTAAAAACTGAAATGAAAATGTCAAAGGTGCTCCATAATATTATGGACTAATGACTAATTATATGAGGGATTTCACGAAACTTTTAAAATGTAATGAATACTGTAACTCAGAATTATGAATGTGAGGAGACAGTGAAAAACACGTTTACACACCTCAATACCTGGTTGCTGTGGCAATGACAAATCAGCAAGTAATTTCTCGGCCATTCTTTTTTCATAGTCAGGGCCTATTATGTTCATATTTGAAAAGAACTAACATCTTTCTTCATGTCTCATGTCTGATGTGATAGCGGATAAGTATGAGCCTTGCAGAAACCCGGGTGCCCCCTCAACCAGTGTGCAGAGCCCAGAGAAAGCCTTCTACCAGGCAGGGGAGACCCTCAGCTTCTCCTGCAGGAGCGGCTATGAGCTTCAGGGGGAGGCAACCCTCCGCTGCGTCCCTGGACACCCTTCCCAGTGGAGTGGGACGCCCCCTGCCTGCAGAGGTGTGCTATTACAAGACATCCCTTTTCTCCTTGTGACTGTGATAGTTCTGTCATTTCAAGTAGCTATACGGCAACTTCCAATAAATAAATAAATAAAATAAAGTTGGCCTCATTTTTTCAAGAATGTCACAACTTTCGACATTTGTGAAAAACTGTGATAATTAGCTGTTGCCTGTGCTATGCAATCCTTCTCCAATGAATGCCAACATACTAAATGTATCTCTACAAGTACATAATGAATGAAGATTATTGATGTGTTGGTAGCTAATAAAGCGGTGTGGTCTTAGATAAATGTGTCTTGTGTGGAGGGAGAAATACCTTTTTGGGTCTTGTTTTATTGATGTAGGCTCATGAATTGTAAATGAGAACATTAGTATTTGCCAGAGTAAATGCTGTTCGATGGTCACAGCTTCATAACTGAGATTAATTGAGGGTTGTTTGCCTGAATGCCAGCAGGGTGACAAGCACTCAAATTGATATTCAGGCAAATTAGACTGTGCAACCACCTCAGCCATTAGGACTGTCAGAATTTAAAATTTGCTACCATGTTTCTTCCCATTTACTTTGACTTAGAGATAGTATGTTCACCTAATAGAGGTTTTCTGTTTTCCTACATTGTTTCACAAGTTCAACCATGTTTCCATTACAGCATCGTCCTCAGATTATATGAATGAGCGGCGACTAGATGGTAAGTCTTGGTCAGACTCCAGCACACACACACACACAAACTAGTTTGTGATTAGATCTCTTATGAAGATGAACTGACTTCCCCTGACCCCTCTCATTATTTACATTACTGTAGTTGACAGCTCGGACACAACTGCAGGCTCAGGCACCAACTTGGCCATCGCAATCATGGTTCCAGTAGCAATTGTCTTGTCACTGATCCTTGTGATATACGTCTACTTCTCTAAGTAAGTATTAGAGGACTAGCACAGCATTATCTGCATGGTAGATGTAAATGTGCATTCAGTCATAATTATCAAATGCATTTGGTCAAATCCCACAAGTTAATCATACTAGTATTAGCTGCATTTTTCACATTTAAAAAGCTCCTGTGTAAATAGGAAACCCTGTCTCTGTAAATGAGAGCACCTGAAATATTTAAATTTATTATATATATATATATATATTTAAATCAAAGATGCCGTGGCTAAATTTGTTGTTCTTCTACCCAGACTGCAAGGGAAGCCTCTGCACCTTTCTACTTCCTCTCTGCCCCCTTATGACAACATGACAGAGGAGTCTGCCTTTAGCAACCCTATTTACGAGACAGGCGTAAGTATGGATGCCCTGAACCTCAGGGATGTGGACTCACAAAACACCATCGTCTTGTCCTGAACCATCCTCCACCACGATCCGACTGAGCTGAGACAAGCTGGGCTGAACTGACCGGCTCCACTCCCCATCTCCCCACTCTCATCACCTTTGTCAACTGTCCTGTCATCTCATATCAGGCCACCAGAGGGAGATCTTTCCCCTCACCACTAGCACTTATTTACTGAGGCACAGTTTTTTTGTTCTTTAACTTGGCCCAGCGTGACCCAATAGTTATCTCTGTCAGATCACTGTGTTGTACTGTCAACCCTGAAGTGACTGTCATGCTACTTCCTGTATCATGGCATGTTATTTGTGTTTGTCATGTGATGTTTCATCAGATGTGAAAACTGTGTGGGCCTACAAGAGACAGGGAACAAATTTTGCGTAGAAGCTTCCTGAGTCTGACATGATGAATGTTTGTCTCCACAAATGTACATGCACTTTAATGTAAATACTACATCATTAATTAGTATTTAAAGATTTAATGGTTAAGATTGTTAAACTGTGAAGTTTTTTTTATTATTAAGTGAAACAACACGTGTTGAGAGGTTGCAAGTGAAAGCAAAATGGTATTCATTTTTGTGATTAACCTTTAAAGCAAAAGGTTAAACATGAAAGAAATGGGGAAAAATGGTCAGAATCTTTTAGACTTATCCTAAAATGTTATGAATTGTATTGTGTGCTGGTCTTATAGAGACTGGATTTTTGAACCCTGACTACACCAAAGCAGTGACATATCAGGTCAGGTAACACAGAGAGAGTAATACAGACTAAAGGCAAGAAGGCTAAACTGATCAGGAAGTAGAAAAGTTTCAATAATCCTTAGGATGTGCAATAGAATATTACTTTTACTTAAACAATTAATAGCGAAGCACTGTATATATATATATATATAATATATATATATATATATATATATAATATTTTATTATAATCAGCTATTTTGTCTTCATTAAGTTTTCATTAAGCAACTGTGATGTAAACATCCTCTCCAGCCCTCTGCAACTTCACAAACTCCCAAGATGCACCTCACTGAAGTCTTTATTTATACTGGCCTTAGCTAATACTTTTCGATAATCAAAACCTCTATCTGTCTATCTTATCTTACTGTCTGTCTGTCCTCGCTCTGGCTGCAACTGTAGAGGAACCACGAGGTGAGGTCTCTCATAGAACCTGAATGTCAGCATTAAGTCATGTCATGACACAACCCCAAACCACACTCCTGCATTTCTGTTGGCCCCATCTTCCACCAGTCCTCTGTGTCACTGTGTAGGCCTCAGAAAACTCACGCTGCATCTGCATCTTGTCTGGTCAGCAGCATGACAAAATACACAAAGACACCATATTGGGCTCAACAATCCATATTTGTCTACAGACATAAACCATGTCATATTAAGTTATGCACATTACAAGTGTATGTATGTGAACAGTTGCCATGGCATCTGTTTAGTATTTGTTCTCTCATTCTCTGCATATGACTGTGTTGTGGTCAGTGTCTGGTATTATACTGTATGTGACATAATACAGTCTTTGTGTTTATTTTCTTTTTGCATCACTATCTTTGTAAGCATGAAACAGCACGCAGGTAAACTGAGTATCTCGATTAAGGTGTACTCACTGTCCATCTTCACGTATTGTCTGAAATAGCCAAGCAGATCACTACCAAAGAACTTGAAATAAAATCGTCTTTTATCTTTGTTTTAGAGCTGGTGTCATTCTATAAATACATACAGCATGCAGCCAGATATTTTTTCTGCTACTGTTTTATCATATATTTATTATGTAGAAGTTACTGTATAGTCACAGCTTTACTGTACAGGCCTAGCTTGATTTTAAGCAATATAAAATCACTTCCAATCTTGATATGTGAACTTGAATATGCTCTTACTGGTAATGTCTGTTTGACCTCCACAGGAAAGAAGACAATACGAGGTGTCCATTTAGAAAAAGAAAGTTTAGACAAGAAAGGTCCTGTGCGCTCGCACACACACACACACATACACACAAAGACCCTTGCCTTGAGACCCTGACCCCCTGTCCACCTGCCTTTTCGTACTCTTCAAACCCCCACCTCTACCCCCACCTGCGGATCCTGTAAATATGTTTTCTCCAAAGGACCTATACAAGCCAGCTCTGTACAGACCAAACTGTGTGCAAACATGGTATTATTTTTGTAAAGGTTCACTGACTATGGCTTAATTCTTCATTGTGTTGTCTTCTCCTGGCGATTCTGCAAGAGAGCCCCGGCGTTTGAAAATTACTCAATAATGCAAGAACTTCCAATTATCCTTTTGTTACTCCAGGCGCTCTGATTCAGCCAAAACCTTGCTGGCGCTGGATGTTGTTAACTTGATGTGATTCCACAGGGGCATCATATATATAATGCAACTCAGTCTGTATTTCGCTAAATAAAGGCATTATACAGAATATTTGCATGGGGGTTGTCTTTCCAGGGCATTTTGTGAATAAACTCAATCTCCAAAAGGAAATTTGTCTGGTGTTCTCACTACAAGCTCCCCACAACCGTGTTTATTGGAATATGTATGCGTTTATGCAATTTTGTCCAAACCGTCTGAATTTGTTTCTACATGCTTTACACTGTGTTCCGATGGCCAAGGATTTTTGTCAGAGTATAGGCCTAATTATGTTGAAGAGCCTACAGAGACTAAAAATGTTGCATTGTTTCTCCACAGCCATGCTGTATTTAGAAATTTCCTATTAAAAAAAAAAAAAAAAAAAAAAGATTTCATTGAGTGTTCTCTTTTTCTTGTGTGGTTTTGTGTGTCATGCCAATGACTATTACGAGAACAAATCTACAAAATATTTCAGGTCTGCTTGCAGGGATAGCTAATAATCCCATCACTTTGAGTAGTCTAGGCTGGGCCTAATGTTTAAATTTAGAAACATAACAAATGAAGGGTTCCTTATGTCCTAATTCCTTGTTAGGTTGCATCTGAATTGAGACACAAACGGTCTTCTTTTGTGCCTTTACTATTCCAACAGACAGGCCAATGAAGGCACGGACAGCTAGGATCGTAGGATAGACAGTAACCTGAAACGCATCTACTCCATAACAAAATCTACTCAGCCACACCAATTGGATGTCTCAAATAGCATCCCATTGGTCCTTGGTAGCAACGTGATCATACAGAGCCAATAGGATCACGGCATTTGAAAACAATGTTTCTATGAAGGAGGGAAGACTACGTAGTTCTAACTGTTAGCCACCTGTTTTACCTTATATTAAACCGTGGCGTGAAGTCGTCTGTCTGTTCGTATGTCCTTATGCCTAAATTATTAAACAGTTAATACTCAAGTCCAAACGTCTCTAAACGAGGCAGTCTAGGCAGTCTGTTGGCATTGCAAATATGGCTGCAAGGTCTTTCAGAGTAGCGCATGCGCAAATAAATGCAATGTGCGTAAAGTGATGTGCACCGACGTAAAGTAGTGTTAAATTAGATATTCCAAATCATTTCATACCCTTATTGTGTGAGATGTCTGAGGTTGAAAACCCAGCTATCCATTATCAATACACAATACGATATTTGATTACTTGGTATGATATTACGGCGGGAAAACTAAATTTCATTTGGAATCTTTACAGACATTTTGGTACTAATATATTTTTGTCAATAACATGTTTGACCTTATCCTACAAAACAATTATGGTTGGTAATAATGCACGTTTATTTTGAGAGTTCTTTTTATTCTGTGCAATATTTTGACAGCGCTGCGCTGTTTCTGGTTACGTCTGTGGCTCACACAGTATCCAGGTATCTTTGGCCCGCGTTTTAAATGTTGTACGTTAAACTAACTTTACGTCTGTAACGCTAGTTTGCGCCAACTCCGTAGAGAGGATGTGGCGAGCTATGTTGGGACTGATGCACAGCGCTTATTCATAACAACAATGATTTCCCCGTTAGATTATCAATGTTAACCGATACTTCGCCTTAGAAGGACCGACGACTGCCTCCTTACATGTTTTTCTGGAGAATTTTGTATTTCAGATGAATGTTTTCATCGCCAGAATCATGGAGAACAATATATTTGTCTCTTTACAAAGCATCATTGCTACCGACAACCACCGGAGTGCGTCTGATGATCACTACACAGGATAGGCCTCTGGAAGGTTATACTTTTTAAATTCTGGTACCTAACAATCGACGGAATCGATTTTTAAAGGTGTCTTTTCTTCCTCGGAAAATATGTTTTTCTACAACATTGCAACAACAAATTGAGCTGCAGGCCAACACCTGAGGCTTGATTGGCTTTCAGATGAAGAAAAGCTTGTCGACGCTATTTCAAGCTAGCGACTGTTAGCTAACGTCACAGCTTACAGTTGCTGGCTAGCCAGCAAACATTGGACTGAATTTGGGATTTTACTGGCCCATCTTTCAGAAGAAATTTTATGGGAGATTTTAGAGCCCTTGCTCTAGATAGGGCCCTTGACAGAATACAACTCTAGTGCTTTTGTTAAAGCATTGCTTGCTCGGACTAGCAAGACTTGTCCAGCTAGCCGCTAGCTAGCATATTTGTTGGATATTTCGGCTGTTTGCTAACATCAGTTGTATGAATGTGGGGGAAAATGGAGACTCCGACAATTGTGTACGATTTGGATACCTCCGGTGGACTAATGGAGGTAAACTATCACGCAAAATGAAATTGTTTCAAGTGTCAGAATCCATTGTTTTCTTTACCTAAACTGATACACACCCTCAGCTAGCCCGCTAAACATAACCTTCAATAACAAAATAGGCTTCATTTTAGCATAGCCATAGTAGCTTGCTAACGTTGTCGAGCTA
Organism: Tenualosa ilisha; assembly: GCA_015244755.2. NCBI lineage: Eukaryota > Metazoa > Chordata > Actinopteri > Clupeiformes > Clupeidae > Tenualosa > Tenualosa ilisha. Next base: position 116,322 of record PYXC01001220.1, read on the forward strand.
GTGTGCACAGTGTGCATAGCTGCCGAGGCAACTTGGCTTATAATCATAAACAAAATCTCAGGGAATTGACTTACTTTGCATGCCACCAGCAAAACCTAACTGTACAACTGGGCAGATTAGAATAACATGCTAAATGAAGTAGTGATTGTTTGCAATAACAAACTAGTTCTGCACAAAGACTGTCTAAATTAAATTTCCTTGCATGCTGCTGATACCTCTGTAGCTGTCGTTAGCCTAACGTTAGCCAGTCAAGTTGAAGACAGATGAACGGGGCCCACCATGGCCGATACGTCTTAGAGCAACCTAAGAGGACGCCATGGCCAAACTTGTTAGCTAGCCCCACTAGTTGTTCAACCACCAGACTGCAGTGCTTGTGTAACGTTAAATCAAAGTAGTGTTTAAGAATTTAAAATTAAGTCTCTGCATTAAGGCAGACGACGATACTTGTATGTCCATATTTACTCCTGTCTTTGACAGATATAGCTTTTGGTACTTCAGTCTGGTGTGGGTGGAGTTTTGCATTTACTCATGCTTTTATACTTTACAGCAAATTCAGAACCTGGTGTCACCGCCGAAGTCGGAGGACAGTGAGAAAAGAAGTCGAAAGCTCGATAGAAGCACAAGGCGGACCGGGCGAGCGACGAATCATGACACCTGCGACAGTTGCAGAGAAGGAGGGGACCTTCTGTGCTGCGACCACTGCCCTGCCGCTTTTCATTTGCTGTGCTGGTAAATTAAAAACCGTTTTGCTCATAAACTTGCAACCTCATGACATGCTTCATGCAGGACGGGGATCCCCATCTCCACCGTGATGATTTTAGGGCTTCTGAATTTGTATTTATTAGTCGTGAACTACTGACCTTACATTCACTCTTAGAAATAGGTCTTTCCTGCTATGTGCCTGAGTAACTAGCTGTGCTTATGACTGCTCTTACATGCTGTTGTCCTTAAACTAACAGAGAGTCTACTGGTCATGGTTAGGACAGGGGTTTTGTGTTTTGCTGTGCGACTGATGCATTTGTGTGGAAGTGTCTTTCATGTGTAGCCTTTAAAAGCAATTTCTGCTTCAGCGGGCCTACCCTGACAAAGACTACAACAGAACTGTGTATGTGATGGTAACAAGATACTTCTTATTAGTGACTTTTTGGTATTTGCATGGTATGTGGTTTGGGGCTTATGCGGCTCCTTTATCGCATGCAGATGTTGAATTAATTTTCCCCCCTCCACCTCAAAGAAATACGTAGATCTGCTCAGGCTCTGGAAGGAAAACCTAGCGGGATTGTGTAAATAATCAGACCATGTAGTGAGACACTGCACAGTTGTGCTTTTTATCACAGCAATACAGTTAGTTATCGTGGAAAAGAAACAGACAGTGTTTTTAGAAGATGCTTTTATAGCAGAGGGCCTGTGCTGACCCAGATGGTTATATGATCCTTTGCAGTTGCTTACATTTTGGAGTGGTACCCAGCTTTCTTCCTTTTTGGGAAACCACTGCTCATGCCCCATGTTATGCTATTGTAGTGTTTTTTCACTGTGTAGTTCAATGCATTGTTGTCCTTTACCACTTCAATTTTAGATTTAAACGCTTGGTCACGGTTGTGAAAGTTCTGGAATTTGTTGTTGCGGTCATTGTTTGGTCTGATTTCGGTGGGTCTTACTCGTTGTGTGCATGCGTGCGTGTGTGCATCTGTACGTGTCTGAGGATTTAAATGAATACATGTGTGCCGAAATACCCGACATGCCTTTTCGCTGTGCTTCATTTTCACTTGGTGTCTCCTATGCCCAAAAGGCATATCCTACAAAGACATTATGGCCCTACCCAGCTTTGATGTGGGCCAGCCAGGTCCAAGTCCAACTTTTTCTCTCACTGGAAGGAAGGCATGTGCTGCACAAAATAGTGTTCCTCATTGCAGTTTCAGTACTCCAGTAACCGGAAGCATGAAGGCCATTTCTCTTGGAGATTTCTGTCAGGCTTGCTTTGAACAGAAATTTAGCAGACTAAACCATTGTTTAAGCCATGCTGGATATTCATGTTTTTCTTTGTTTTTGTTTTTTTTTAAGAAGTTTTGTGTGCATTTTTCTCTACACTCTCTCTCTCTCTCTCGCTTTTTCTCTTTCTCACTCACATACACAGACACACACACATTGAACAGCTGATGTAGACAACATGTCATCTTCAGGACTTGTTGCTTATCCTCAGTGTGTTTTAGTCATCTTTTTCAACAGCTGACGCTGTTGATTGGCTGAAACAAGAACTTTACTGTTGGCTGATTTAGTGATAGGGTTTCATTCAGACACAGTATCAGCTATCAGATGATGGACAAAGAAATAGTAAGTAGAACAGATCAAATTCCTTGAATATATTTTAAGACCTGTTGCATGCTTGTGTGTGTGGTGGGCTGGCTGGCTGCACTGTGTGTGTGTGTGTGTGTGTGTGTGTGTGTGTGTGTGTGTGTGTGTGTGTGTGTGTGTGTGTGTGTGTGTGTGTGTGTGTGTGTGTGTGTGTTTGTCTCCACAGTAATCCACCTCTGAGTAGAGAGATGCTACCACCTGGAGATTGGATGTGCCACCGCTGTGCAGTGCGCAGGAAGGTAGGTCTCTGTCCTGTCTCTATGTTTTTCCTATGGATTACATTGATCCTTTTGAGAATGAAGTCACTGAAGCCCACTGGCATTTGCTATGATGGTCAGTGCATTTCCAAGAACTGTTAGCTCCATGTCCCTGCTGACTAGTTCTTTTTAAAGGAAACTCACTGAGGCTACTTGTCTGGATTAGTCAGTTGTTACTCAGCTAGCAATAAGGACAGATTTTCTCTGAGATGTTAGAGAACTTAGGTGCTCTTAACTTCATTTTGGAATGTTGTACTCTCTTAGTGTGTATGGTCAGCATCAGTCACACTATTTTGGTTTAGGTTCACCTCACAAAGCACGCTTGTGCTCTGACTAAGACTGGGATTAATGCAGGGAAAATCCCATAACCACATAATTATACCTCCAGCCAATCAGTGTCTTTGGTCTCCTCCCGCTCTGTAGAAGAGGGAGCAGAAGAAGGAGCAGATGAACGGCCTCCTAGAGAAGCAGCTCTCCAAGCGCTCGCAGTCGCCCGCTGGCGCTGAGCTGGAGCTGGGCACCCTGCGGCTGGACCCCACCGTGATGGTGGGAGCGCCAGGGCTGCGGGTTGCCGTGGCGCAGGTGCGTCTCCTGGAGCGCAAACCCAGCAGCCGTCCGGTTACACCCACGTCCAACGCCTCCTCCACCGATACGCCCACGCCGTCTGAGCAGAACGACATCGAGGAGGACCTGCTGGACGTGGAGGATGATGCACAGGGGTTTGAGCCCGAGGGTGCATCCACACCAGCAAGCCTGAAGAGGACCTTTGACCTTTTGGTTGCTGCAGCGACACAGAGGAATCCCACACAGTTCCAGCTTCCTGGAGAGCTCAACTGCACGACCCCACTCCCAGGTAAGGCATTACGGCCAGCTCCTCCCATGTGGCCACAGTTGATATGGCCCTCCCAGACCAGGCAAACATCAGCGGCAGGTGTCATCATAAAGATGGTTAATGTTTGGAACAGAACTTATCACTGTTGTTAGGCAGCTGGGCTGCTTTACTGTCAAGAACGCTTCATCTAGGGAAAGCTTTTGCTGAGGATCCCCTATACAGTATGTGCACTGATTACTGTAGTGTTACACAGTGCTTTGATTGTACAGACGTATCACGATACCGTGAAATTAGAAATTATGTCCCATTTTTTAAAACTTTTTTAAAATGGCATTTCCAGGGGCAAGTTCCATGTTTTATTGTTTAGACCTATTTTATCGCCTGATATTGATATTTATGGTGTTTGTTTTTACCATGGTGGCATTTCTGTATTGGCACCAAGGTATTTTGCTATGGTATCTGTCGTAATGTTGGTATGACAACAGTAGCACTGATGGCTGACCATGTATTCCACATTAGTGTCAAACCCTCACAACTATGACCTCAGCATCTCACTTAGATGCAGAAAGCTCTTTGAAGCAGAATGATAAATAAGTTGGAGCCCTTTGAGGTCTAATGGAACATGAGTAGTGAGAGTAGTGTAGTCCATTTAACTCAAAGAGCTCTTGCATAGAGCTTGTTTTGTTGCATTTATTCACCAACTTTCACACTGTTACATCATCACCTGTGCTGAACCCCCCCTTGGGGTGGTCTGTCTGTGTCTGTGTCTATGTCTACAAAGGAACCAGCAAGAGGCGGCGGAAAGAGGAGATGACGGGGAAGAACGTGAAGCGGCCGCAACACGAGCTGGACCACCATGGCTGGTCCCGCTGCCAGTCAAAGTGTGCTACACCTGCAACAGGTACGCAACCTCAAGTGTATCCTTTACCTGTCTTCATCTGCTGCACCTGCAACAGGAAGGCTGTGCAGTCTCAGGTGCTGCCTACTGCATGTCCCCTGTGCTTAATGCAGCCACTGGGGGCGCTGTGGTGCAGCTGGTTACAGTACCTGTACCGTGAATGGACGTACCCAGGGGGACCCAGCTTTGAATCTGGCCTGTGATCATTTCCTGGTCCTGCCCCATCTCTCTCCAACTCACTTCTTATCAACCTCTTCGGTTACAAAGGCAAAAAGCAGAAAAAAAAATTGCTGGCACAGCTATTAACATCAGAAAATCCCTGAACATTTTACCAGGATGTAGGGCTTATGATGTCAAGACCCTTTAGAGGGTAATTATGTCTGATTTTCTCAGAAATGAAGCTCATGAATATACATTTTTAGTCACTCAGTTTTTATAACTTCTGTGTCCCAAACTGTGGGTTAATGTGTTTTGAGAACTGGAGAGGTTATTTGGGGTCAGGCAATTTCCATCCTCTAAGAAATGCTCTCGGCTGCCCTCGTTTTCTCTAAATCTAAATAGACTTTGTAATGTGAGCCATTGATGCTAATGGTTGGGTAGAAATATCACAGGCTTTCCAGTAAAAGCACACAATGAATTTTGCAGTCATATATTTTTTTAAAAGACACTCACATTGAAAGGCAAACCAGACAACATTTTTAGGTTAAGTTACCAGCTTCGTAATAACTTCAATTGATAAATGGCTCATTACAGCGTGAATGTAGGTTGTCTCGGCTGCCTCTACCTATATTCCATAGTAACTACATTTGCGATCTGCTGTAATCGCGAGCCAACAAAACCAAAAGTCAATCTGAATGATCTTCGCTGCTTCCTATTCTTTGGTCTGCAAATGAATCCACCTCCAAAGCCACTTTGTTGCTTTTTTCTTTTTTCTTTTTTTTTTTTTTTTTTTTTTTGCTTTACTCTGCGTCTGTAGGGGGAGCTCCAGAGGTAAAAAAAATCACAGGCTTGTCTGGTGTGCCTTCAAATCTCTGCCTTTTAGTAATAGTATTAGTAGTAGTAATGAACCATAGTTCAGAAGGTTTCTTGATGCAAATTGTGTTACTGTAGCAGGGCAAAAAGATTTATGTCTGCACTCATGCTGCTATGTCAGTACTGAGCTCAGAGCGCTGGGTTATTGAGTCCTTTGTTTTCGAGTCCTGTGCCTTCTGTATTGAGGTCAGAGCGCTGGGCTACTGAGTCCTGTGTCATTAGTGTTGAATTGAGAGTGCTGGGTTATTGAGTCCAGTGTCTTTAGTGTTGAGGTAAGAGTGCTGGGTTATTGCTCTGAATGGGATCACTGGTTTGTTTCAACTTCAAGGCTTTTGCCAGCTTTGTCTTTGTGGACATCGCTGGCCATTGGTCCTGTGTGAGGTTGGGCGTACTAAGAGTCTGACGAACTAAAAGTGCAAACTTTCTGACCTGTGTGTGTGTTTGTTTGTCTGTCTATTAGGAGCTGCCGGCTAGCACCACTGATCCAGTGTGATTACTGCCCGCTTCTCTTCCACATGGACTGTCTGGACCCGCCACTCACTGCCATGCCCACGGGACGGTGGATGTGCCCCAACCACGTCGAGCACCTGGTGGTGAGTTCATATTCTGTTGCCCTCCAAAGGGGGCAGATCCACAGCTCTCTGGACTGGTGCTAAGTGTAGATTCTCTTACCTACATTTGGTTTGATTTGTTAGCACAACTTAAAGTAGGTAAATTGTTTTGACATAAAGCACACAATGTAGTTTACAGTTTTCGTGGGTCATGTCTGTTTATATTTTTTATAAAGTATGTCAAATTAAAAACTTGACAGTGTAGCTGTAGTGTTTTGGAATAATGCAGTTTTCTTTCTTGTTTTTTTTTTCTTTCCTAGTTGAACCAGAGGAATCTTACACTCACCAACCGCTGCAAGCTCTTTGACCAGTTCAGAGACCGCGTATCCCAGCATGCCATCAAGCTCGACTTCCTGCAGAGGATACACCGCCTGGAGCCACCCAGGCGACGAGGTCCACGTGCACCCAGCAAAAGGATGGCCAAGGTGAGGGCCTCTACTTTTCATTGGCCAGAGCGCCCAGTTTTGCCCAAATTTACCCATCATTTTAGGTGCTCCAAAACTAAGTGAATTGTGTAAGGCAATGGCCTTCAAGGAAAACGCCACCTCTTGGGGACATATACTCACTTTCCACATCCCCTTGAGTTAAGCAATTGGGTTTTATCTTTCTACAGCCATTCTGATGGGTTTTTTTTTTTTAGTGCCAGCCTAACAGAAATCATTGAATCAGGTTATACCATTAGCATCTTGCTCTGCAGTGACTAAGAATTCTGATATATTTCCTAATTAAGACTTGACTTTTCTGTATTTGCAAAGTGTGCTTAGATCAATGGAAAATGAAACGTGATGATTTTCTAGGCTGATATGACATGAAACTATACTCTCATTCCAGCCCGAAAAAAAAACTTTGCAACCATATCATGAGATCAGTCGCTTGCACTTTTTGACTTGGTACAGCTTGCATTTATACACTTGATTCATTATCTAAATGTAAACATAATCATACCATTAAAACTATACTTCCCTTCAGATTTGAGAGATTTGTAGTTCAGCTCCTCCTATCCTTTCATTTTGGCATTCAATGAAAGAACTTTTCATGAGATCAGTGGCTTGCACTGCTTGACTTGGAGGTATGGAGGGGCCATTTTCAGATGTGATGGAAAATTCCCTTGATCATTCCATATAGTTCCATGTCATATCGACCTAGAAAATCGCCATGTTTTTGGACTGGAGAAGAGGAGGAAGATGAGTATACTTCCCCAAAAAGTGGCTTGTTCCTTTAAAACAGTGGTCGCTGTTCACAGTTTAGTTATGTTGAAGGGCCCACGACTATAAAAAAAGACTTGTACAGGCACGTGTGAGCAGGCTTTCTTTTAAACTGAATGTGTTCTCTTCAAACCTATTCTGTCTTTCAAATTGTATCCAAATGAGTATGTAAACACAACCAAGGCCAGTCATCATTGTTCCGAAACAAACATTTATCAATTTTTTTTTAATTAAACATTTATCACCACACAAACTGTACAAGTTTTCATCTTTGTAATGGCCCTTTCACTTTCTATTGTCACACTGATTTTGTGATATAATTTGGGTCACTTGCAGGCATCTCATTTCCTTTCAGAGAGCTGACTGTCCTTGTCTGCCCTGCAGGTCCCTGATGCCATCAAGTCCCAGTATGAATGTCCCCCGACTCTGCTGCCCCCTGCTGGCCTGCGTGATGGAGAGCTGATCTGCCCCAGTGTCCCAGAGGCCTCTCGCCAGCACTCACACCCCCACCAGCACTTAACCAGTGACGCTGACCAGGACGAGGTGAGACTCGTGCACTATGGGCCAGTGGTAGTCCGCCTCAACAGCGCTCACTACACGTCTAAAGAATTTAGTTTAGTTTTTGTCTTGTGTCCTAAAAGAAAGTTTCACAGTTACTGTACATACAGTCTCACTTATGAAATTCCTCAGATTAGATGCTACCCGCATTACAGATAATGGATAGCTTTACACCTCACAGCCCATACAATACTATAGTACAGGCCAGTCAGAGGTGTGTCTCTGTGGTTCAAGATAGCAATCTGTGGGCATGTGCAACCAAGAGAAATACAGCATACATTCACACAGATAGCCAGAGATGATGATCTGATAAAGTTGGACTTAAAGACTGGGGCAGGGGGTATTTCACAAAACCACAGGAAAGAGATCCAAGATACGCGACAAAAGTGCCACATGCAATAAGCTAGTTTGCATTAAATTAAGCAAGTGCAATTGCCGGGTGCTAACAAGGAAGTGAGACAAGAAATTGCATGAGAAACGCAATCATTTCCGTAAAACTGCGAGAGTAGCCATTGGCGGGTAGCTGAATGCATAATGACATCCATGCCCACGCGTGAATACATCATCATCTTGAAGAATTAAGTTGACTAAAAAAAGTACATAACTTTACATCGCTTTTCTCATAGAATCTATAGGAAATATCTTAGCGAATATGTCCTACATTTCTACTATTGCAGCTTTCCATTGATCTTGTGAATATTAACAATAAGCAAGCAATGACTAAAATGATAAATAATTGTAAAATAATCTATACTATTAATATGAATTGCTAGATTGCATCACAGAGACTTTTTGATAGCTTTCCAAGTTAGTAAAATGGCAAATAGTTTACTGAGGTATAGAATTCTTCTGACACATGAGGGTCTGGTTGGAATGACAACTGACTGAACCAATGAGACTCCAGAATTAAACCAAGCCTGGCTCTTAGCCTGGTCAGGAGCAGGCTAGCTGCAAAGAATAAATCCCCATGGTAACTCGTGCAGTTTCTTTTTTTAAGTCAAGGAAAAATTCATCCAGGATGACCAAAAAAAAAAACAGCTTAATTACCCACTGCATGCCCCCCTGAGCTTAGTGCTTTAATATGAACACCCTTGTGAGGCCCATCAGATGTGGAGATGACGCATTTCAATCAGCCATTGATGAAGAACGCTTAATTTCAGTCCTGAACAGCATGAGGGATTTTACAGATTGATGGAGTGCAGAGAAAGAGATGAACTGCTGGGTATAAGTGAGCATTTTGACACACACACGTAGATTAGTAGTATGATACTAGAGACACGCTAGATAGCTCTACTGATAAATGAAGTGTAGATTGATGGAGATTGTTGGTAACAGTGACCAGATCTCAGAGGAAAACTGGGGACTTCACTTTTTTATGTATTTATTTTTAATATCATTAAAACAAGTCATGTTTTGGCTACAGAAAACGGCAACAAGGTAGATTTTCATGTGTTTTACCAGAGGACAGGCCACGAAAAACGGGGATGTCTGGTCACCCTGTTGTTAGTGGATGAGTGACTCATTTCTCTTCCCCCTCTGCTCTCTCTCCTCCTAAGTGGCTCCAAGGGGTCATCTCCCTCCAGTGCAGCATCCTAAAGCACTTATCCGCCAGGAAATCCCGCACGCCGCGCTGGAGCTCCGCACAGACGGAGGACGCAGACGTCAAACCTGTCGTGGCGTCAGCTTCGGAGGACAAGAAGCCGTGCTCCCCCCTCCACGAAGGCCCCGTCGCGGCAGATCCCACAGCAGCGGCGTCCAAACCCTGCACTACCACGTCCGACCTCCAGAGGGCAGTAGAGGTTAAGTCTGCGGGTACAGCGGTGACACAGAGGAGAGGGGCGCCATGCAGCTCGTGTGCAGAGAGGCCTTGCAGGCACTGTGGGACCACAAATGGCCCAGTGGAACAGGAGGATCAGTCGAATCGACCACTGCAGCAGCAGCAGCAGCAACCAGACGCACTTAGCCAAACGCAGGATGACATCCATCAGCACAAATGGGGCGATCCTGCAGGCCCAGACACATCGCGCTGCCTTCCTGATGCCACCACAACAACCACCAACTCCACCTCAGCCACCCTCACCTCCACAGTCGCTAACCTTCCAAACCACACCAGCACCGGGGCTGTGGTAAAGCTGGAGGAGGCCAAGTGCGCGACGTCGCCGGAGAAGGACTCGCCATCACAGTCGCAGCCGCCTCTTCCCGGCAACAACAAAATCACGTCGCCCAGCTCTGCGGTGCCATCGCAAAAGCCCACCCAGGAAGTCAAGGACGCACAGATGCCAGAGCTGCCCGGTAGGGCGTGGGCTTCGCCCACTGCTGGCACTCGTGCCATCACGCCACCCGAGGCCCCGCTGGATGCCCACGCACCAAAGCCGCCATCTGGTACATACACACACCTCGTTCACACACGCCTAACCGACTGTCACACTGAGTGTATTTTTTTTGGTCACAATTGCTTGACTCATTTTTCCACAGTTTAAGTTTTTATTTGTCAAGCTGCATCGTAAAACCCTAAGCCTACAACCCTTAAGGACTTAAGAGGCATGAATCAGATTCATGATTGTCTGATTTGAGTCAGTCAAGTCTTTGACGGCACAAGGCTCAGGCTCAGGGTTAGGGTGGCCATTGGGACTCAGCCTCTGTTCTGCCACACGGTCTTTACACACAGCATTAACACAAACATCTTTCTGTCTTAGTTATTAACTGCGTTGAGTATGGTAGTGACCAGTGATGATGAGGGCTGCTCTCCTCTTGTCCTGCAGATGGAAAGGTTGGGTTTGACGCTGGGATGCCCTGGAGCAGTACTCTGGTGTCGGGCTTAGACAGCAGCGATGCTGGAGAGCTCACCAGCACTCTCAAAGAGATCATGCAGGGTGGAGATGGTGAGCTATACTCCTCTTACAGGCTTCTGCTTATAGTTTAGTTTTGTTTTTGTTTTGTTTTTTTTTTTCTTTTAACAGCATATTGCTCTAGGTTATATTGAGTATTTGTGTTTTTATATTTTTGGTAACGCTTTTTTGGAAAAGTTTTTGTAATGCATGAACCCCAAACAATGTCAATTTTTCATTACGAAAATTGAATGACACTTAATGACAAGTCATAAACATTAAAAAAGTGTCATTAATGTTCATGATGCGTGTAGTGTCATGTTATTGACTGCCTCGTGCCACTCTTATGTAGACACCTCCAAATGACCATATTTTTTATTTAAACTAGGACAAAGGCGATACAGAGAAAGGGGCAGCACTTGCCCTTGCAATTCATGCATACATGTCTTTTTGTTTGTTCGTTTTTTTGCATGCACTCAAAGATAATGCTGGTGTCAATTCACTGAACTCTTCTGACTTTGAACTCCTTGTTGTTTTGTGCAGATATTGAGTTGAGTGCACTGGATGAGAGGCTCGTCAAACTGTTAGCCTGGCAAAGAATCCAGCAGCTCTTTGATCCCAACTCTTTCCCCACTAAATCCACCTTTGACAGCTTGCTGCCTCCACCAACCACCTCACTGTCCTCATCAAACCAGACTAGTAAAGGTAAGTACAGCCACCCCCCTCCACCACCAGGTGTGTGTGTGTGTGTGTGTGTGTGTGTGTGTTGTGTGTGTTGTGTGTGTTGTGTGTGTTGTGTGTGTGTGTGTGTGTTTGTGTGTGTTTGTGTGTGTTTGTGTGTGTTTGTGGTGTTTGTGAGAGAGAGAGAGAAGACGTGTAGATGTCTGTATGTATTTTCCGGTCTCCACCTGCATTGAATGTGTTGTGTCTTCCTACAGTGTTTCCAGTAGTTATTCTTTTAAACACACTGACATGTTTTCTCGCTCTGTCTCTGGTTTTCTCCTCCAGCTCAGTCCTCATGTAAACAGGTGCAGGCCAGAGCTGTGCTCTATCCTTTAACAGATAAAGGGGACTCTGTAAATATGTGCTTCAGGAGTCTGTATATTGGAACAGGTACCAATTTATGTCTTACTATTTATCATTTATGTATTAAAGGAACACTATGCACTATGTAGGTATCCTTTTTTTTTTCTACACAGTTTGTTTTGGTACTCTCTCCAGATTTTTTTGGATGACACATAGGGTGGATGTGTCTCCCACCGGCCATCCAGGATATGCACTGTGCAGTTCTGGGTGGAAGGTAGGAAACCACCACAAAATAAATCAGCAAAAGCTTCTGTGTCTTGCGTCCTTTAGGGAGCTAGGCCACCACTTTTAAACCAAAACACCATGGTGTTGCTTTAATGATGAAATACTGTAGAGAAATATGCAAACTACAGGTCCTCTCCTCTTTTGTATACAGTATATCAAACAAAGACAACCAAACAGAATAGTCAGATATACACAATTACCACAATTCAGACAAGTTTTAACACCATTTTTTCACTATCCACAGGTGCTGATATGGATGTGTGCCTTACAAACTATGGTCATTGTAATTATGTGTCAGGAAAGCACGCCTGCATATTTTATGATGAGGTGAGATGTTCTTTGTTTGTGTAACTCTAGAAAAGAAAAGCATCCATAAGGATTTTGCTTTGATTTCTTTGTCTTGTTTGCCATAGATGGCAGTACATGTCCATAGGGACATTAGTTTAAATTTGGTTTCTGAAACGGTTGCCATTTATCAATGGGCTCATTTGAACAGCTTTATTTGTAATGCAAGTAAAATGTAGAGCTGTCCACTGAGAATCATGTTTGTATTTTGTTTGTTTTTCTGTTTGTTTACTGGTCCCAGAACACCAAGCAATATGAGCTTCTGAACTACAGTGAGCACGGGACCACGGTGGACAATGTGTTGTACTCCTGCGACTTTTCCGAGAAAACGCATCCCTCCCCGGCCAGCAGCACGGTGGCCCAAGTGCAGAGCATCATCCGTGAGTGTCAACAACAACAACAACACACTGAATATTTGTAGTGCTTATCGAGACAACCAAAGCAACAGTAAACTTTTTTTTTTTTTTTTTAGCTAACCATTGCCTATGCGTAACACCAACTTTGGTGATGCATGGCAGTATTATTTGTGAGCGTTCAAAGGCGCCTCTGTTCCCCCTTGACTAAAAATCAATTAGTGTAATTAGTTATCAGTCAATTCATGATTTAACAGATTTAACTGAGAAGTCTGTTTGCCTTTGTCTGTGTGAATGGACTTAAAATGCTTTTGTATATTAGTGTATTTGTGACTTCTGGACCTGATTAAATCACAGTCACATCACATGTAGCATCACAACTTTCAATAAAAGGTTAATCATCAAAAGCAAAAACCCCAAACCTCTATTTGTTGCTAACTCTTGGTCTCTGTCCAGGCCGTTGTCAGAAAAGGAGGAGAAGTGAGGGGCAGCAGGCAGCGGAGGTGGAGGAGGTCGGAGCGGAGGGTGGCGTGATGAGCAGCCAGCTTCCGGACGTCCCGAGCGACTCCTGCAGCTGCAGGGCCAGCGGCTCCAGCCTAATCGGGGGAAGCGGGGCAGGCTGGGAGGGCACAGCCCTCCTCCACCATGGCAGCTACATCAAGCTGGGCTGCCAGCAGTTCCTCTTCAGCATTACAGAGTTCGCAGGCAAGTCGGTCAGTGGCCAGGACGAGAGCGTTGTTGTTGCCGCCGCCGCCGCCGCTGCTGCCATGCCCACCCACAGCTGCGGTCCCACTCCCAGCCAGCAGGGGGCAACAGTGGACTTGAAACCCACTGCTGCCACCACGCAGCTCCACCAAGTGCCCATGCTGCTCCCCAATGCCGTTCCCTAGCCCTGCTCTGAGCTTGCTCAGACCACTGGGACTTGTACAGACTCGTGTTTGTTTAACTTAACGGTTCATACATTTTTGCATGATATGAAGTCATTTCTTTGTCCAGCTTTTGTGGGCAACTTGCACATTGAGTTGTTTGTGTCTTTGTAAATGAGGAACGGTTATCCGGAAACACACTTTGAAAGGGATCTTTTGGTTGTCCTTGATACTTTGAGAACCAATGAACAGTGAAAGGTTTCCACTTGTTTTAAAAAAGAGAGAGAAAGTGCTCTATTTTGTGCCAGTTATGGTAGGTTTTTTATAACACTTTTTTCAAGAAATTTTATTTTCTCCTATTTTTATTTATGTTTTCAGGTATTGTATTTGAATGTGTGTTTTCGTTTCATTTTTAGTTTTTGCTACTTTTGCACAAGTAGCTTTGTGCTAAACTCTGTACACATGTTTATAGCTATATATGAATATGTCTGTTTTTCCATTCAAAAAAAATCATGGAAATTTAAATATCCATACCCCATACATAAAAATTGCTCAGTTCTTTTCAGTACAAAAGGGAAAGGGTGGGCTGTATGTACATAGTTTTGTTTTGTCTGTTTTTTATATCACGACAGTGCTACACCCAAGGTTTTGTCGAGCCCTGGACATGTTCAAGAGTGCTTTTTCAAGTCTGTCATCAGAGACACTGAGAAATTTCTGTTATAAAGAAATTTCACCTGGGGAAAAAAACATACCAATCTGTGTATTTACTATCCAGAGATCTTTTTTTGTCCATTGAACATTGTAAATAACTAAAAGATAACTTTAAATAAGAACTCTTAGAAAACACTTTGTATTCTGGTTTCTGTTCCTTCTTACCTATTGCCTCACCACACTCAGACTGAAATGATTATCTACACTATCTAAAAGATGTAGGCCAGGTTTTTGATGTGCTGTTGTCAGTTTCTACAGATGCCTCTTATGGCAATTTGCGAAATACAAATTTCAGTTTTAGCTTTCGTGAGAACTTGACCTCAGTTATCATGTCAAACTACCATCCTGCTCTACTAGTTTTGTCCCCACAGCGCACAACAGGCCACCTAAAGCTTGAGGGGGAAGCCCTGCTTGCTATGGCAGTCAGGCCCTCTCAAACTCACTCTATCTGTCTCTCTCTCTCTCACTGAGTCTGCCTGTGCATAGCTGGTTGGCAGTAACATGGCGTGGTTTCAGAGGGCTAAAACCCATCCATGGTGAGGGAGAGGAATCAACAGCGAGGAGCTTGATGAATGGCTTCATTGACACCCCCAGACTAAATGACTGTTTAATCTTCCTTCTCACACACACACAGTGTTTGGCCAGTGGACTTTAAACTCAGCTTTAGAGTCTTTGGAGATTAGAAGAATTAGCATTCCCATTTGTAGGAAGTACTGAATGCAACTAATAACTTATTCGACAAAAGAAGGCAGGATAACAAAAATGTTTGCAGTTCTTGTCCTCACGTCTGTGGTACTTCTGGGAATATATTTAATTGTGTATCATACATTTTTGAAACTGCCAATGTGCAAAAGTACAACAAAACTGCATGGGAAAACTGTTATAGTAACAGGTAAGTCTAGAAGGAATGTATCCTTAGGGAAACTTTTTGTTATTATTTTGTCAAGCATGTCCTTGTGCAGTTAAACAGCCAGATGCGGCATATATTGTTTACACTTCCATTTGCAATGTAACGTATCAAGCAAATGTAACATGCTGTTTTAGTACAGGTCAGTTCATGCTGCCTGCTGTCTTTGGATCATACCCACAGAGGCTTTCGGTTATCACTTTGTGTTCTCTACCTCAGGCTCTAACTCAGGTATTGGCAAGCACACAGCTCTGGACTTGGCCAGGAGAGGAGCTAGAGTCATTCTTGCCTGTAGGGATCAACAGAGAGGTGAAGCGGCTGCCAGTGACATCCGAATTGTAAGAACACAGGAACTAGCCTATAACATAACACAGACCAGAGTGGTGTGAAATGGCAACAGGAAGATGCACGCACTGTTGTTGTGCCCATTGAATCTTAACGGTACCCAAAGAGATTTTTTTCTGTATCTTCTGGACAAAGCTGTTATACTCCTTTGAATTGAGATTTTGACTTCCCACAATGCACCTGCATCAATCAGAGGACCAAAGTGTTATGTAATGCGTAAATCTGTCAGATTCTTTTAGTAGTTCTCAAACTCCTTAAATTCTGCATATATTCTGCATATTTGTGCTTTTGATTTCTTTATTTCAACCAGGGTGCAACAATGTGCGCATACCATTTTTTTTTTAAAGGCTTTGTCAGAAGACTTTTGACACAAGCCATCTTCCTTGTTTACAGAGGAGTGGAAACAATGAAGTGGTGTACATGAACCTGGACCTGTCAAAGCTGCAATCCGTGCGAACCTTTGCTGACAACTTTCTTAAAAAGGAGCCTAGACTTGATATTCTCATTAATAATGCAGGTGAATTGAACAAAAAAAAAACATATATCTTGAGTATCAATGGTATTTTGGAGATATCATCCTAAATTAGCTTCTGTCCACATGTATTTACCATGTCATGCAGGGATTGCAATTGATGGCAAGACCGAGGATGGCTTCGGAATGATCTTTGGTGTCAATCACCTTGGCCACTTTCTGTTAACCCTTTCGCTGCTGGAACGGATGAAAGAGTGCAGCCCAGGCAGAATAGTGAACGTGGCTTCCATAGGTCATCGTATGGCAAGCATCGACTTCAACTGCCTCAGCACCCACAGGGATCTAGCCATAGGCTACTCAGGAGTGGACGTATTTGCCGTCTACTGCCAAAGCAAACTGTGTAATGTGCTTTTCACCCATGAGTTAGCCAAAAGACTAAAGGGTACCGATGTAACCTGTTACAGCCTCCACCCAGGTCAGTGATTCTAGTACTCCATAAAGTGCGACAATGCTGACAAATGGTAGTACAATTACAAGATACATAGTTTGCTTCTGGATGTCACAAACAAAAGCATCTCGTAAGGCAGGAAACAGTTTCACTGACATGGGCTCCGACCATCTTTGTTAATATTGACCGAGCACAATGTTTTCACAGGGCCCAAAATGTATTGTATAGTGTCACCTTTGCTTGCAAACCTTCCTATATCTCCCCTTAAATATTTTTCTCCAGGTGTGATTAAGACAGACATCGCCCGCCATGGGGGTACAGTGTGGAGGATGCTCTGGCTGCTCATGGGTGTGTTCTTCTTTGCGAACGTGGAGTCAGGCGCCCAGACCACCCTGCACTGTGCCCTGCAGGAGGGCATTGAGCCCCTCAGTGGACGCTATTTTGCCCGCTGCGCTGTGGAGGAAGTGGGCTCCAAGGCCAAGGACGACGCGGCTGCCAAGAAATTGTGGGAACTGAGTGAGCGCTTCTGTGGCCTGTCATGAATGGGAGCAGAGGGACGGGCGCCCTTTTACACCAAGGCCATTAAGTCATGAAGGCCATGATGTCAAATTATAGAGGGCCCCGATTTACTGTATTCCTTCTTAGGGCCCAAGGTATCTAGCAGTTCCCCTTATTGTGTATAGTAATGCTACACCAGAGTGGAATTGCTTTCATTATTGCTATGATTGTATGGTAAAAGATCACTGTGCACAGAGCTCCCTTGGATCTGGCCTTGGATTACATCTGTGGACTACTTGCCTCACCTTTTTCCCAATATAATGAGTTAAGGTAGAAAGCCAGTGTGAGGAGAAAGCCAGTAAGAAGCAATCCTATGTAATACGACATTTAATGAACCAGCAGCAAACACTAACTGACTGGGGCACACAAACTCACTTTCAGTTTAATTTTCCTATGCCCCATTCAGTTGATGTTACCTGCTGTTGTATTTAATTTTCTCATTCTTTTTCCTACAGTACACAGTAACCTCAAACAACAGGGCTATAGATTGAATCACACCTGATTTCTCCTTTAAACTACATTCTTATGCTACATTATTCTTCAAATTAGCTTATTACAACAGAACAGCAAGTGCCATTTACTGTGATTAGCTTCACATATCATACCAATATCCTTAAATGTTCTTGTATCATTGTACTACTTCCCTAACATAATCATCACTTCCTACACAAGCAAAATGGCATCCCTGTAAACAGTTTTTATGTTGATGCTCTCTGCATGCCTGCCTTTTATAATTACCCATGTGTATAGGCTTATGTGTATATACATGTTTACATCCATGTTGCAAACATAATCATAAACATCAGCAAATGTTCTGTGCAAATTTAAAGAGACCCTATGCAACTTCATTTACCTTAATTTAGTCATTGTGATTCATTGTGGTGGTTCTGTAACACTTTATAGGCCGATTGGTAGCTGTTTTGACTCCCAACAGGGTATCTGAGTGAAGCTAAGGAACATGCAAGTTTTGGCCAGCGAGCCACGGCCAAGTCTTGTGGAAGTCTCAGGTCTCACAAAGTAAGGAATTGCTCTACGGCACTACACACAAACACGCTCCCAGATGGGGACCGTCTAGCTATCAACACAACGGAGTGAAGGGGACTCAAACATTCATCATGGAACAGCCAAAGAAAAAGAAACAAAGAAAAACAATGTCGGAGGAACAGACACACAGGAAACAGCAGTGTTGTAGAATATCTAGTCCGAAGCTCTAAAAGCACAGAATGTATATACTTGGAAATAATGTCTGGATCCCAGTGTCTTTTTACTGCATATGGTTAGTAGCAGTTAAGGATCAGTTTACCACACAAGCAGGGGCGCCGCCAGGGGTGGGGGGGAGTTAGGATGATTCCAAGGGCCTGGCACTGACAGGGGGCCCTAGAGAACATTTTAATATTATAATCAATGTTTGGGAGGCCCAAAATAATTTTCTGTCATAGGGCCTCAAATTTTTAGCAGCGCCGCTGCACACAAGTGTATGCATTTTAAGAATCTACAAGTGCAACTGTGAGTGTGCTGAATGACTACACATTGGCCAATGTTCTTATCACCAGAAAACAGATATCTGATAAGAACATTGGCCAACATGGCCGTTTCTTGGAGGAAAAAAAAAAGTGTATTGTGAAAGACAGTGTCAGTGCTGTACTCCAATGGTGATCACCAGTCAGGCACAGAAAAGGACCTGTGGGTAAAAGTGAGGACAAAGTGTCAAATGGACATGCCTAATCTAATTGTTTATATCACCCTACAACTATTACTAAAAATATATTAACTTAAGTAAGTTAAACTTAAATAAGTTTTTTGAGTGCAAAAATGCAGTTTTGGTGGAAAACCTTGCAGTTTGGAGATGAAAATGGTTTAGCCCAACTACAGTTCCACTGTACTTCACTGTGATGAAGACTAGCCTATGTCTTCAAAAGCAATGCACTGACTGTGGTGAAAGTGAAAAAGCTGGACATATCCATGGAGGCCACAATGGCCATAGACCCTACTGCTCCCACTGCCAGACAAATAAATGTGGAATAGAAGGCCTATAGAACTTGTAAAACGGTAAAAACAAAAACAATGCCTGAACATCCCATTTTGTTCCTAAGCGACATCCGCTGCAATTCTATCATATCAAACATGTGGAATGTTAAAACAGAAGTCCTGCAGGAACACCTAATCAAACTCTCTTGAAACAGCCTATAGGCCATCATATTTGACATCGTATTTGGATAGGGCTGAATTGATTAAGCTGGGTACCTGGTTGGCTGCCCTTTTCTTTTGGAGCTAGGTCTCAGACTGATGAAAAATGAAAAAGTGTCAGCTTGATCCTAGTCATTATTCTTTGTACAATGTCTGAATTTCTTTTTAAATTGATTTTTGGACTAGCATTTATGCACTTAGCAGATGCTTCTGTCCAAAACTATCAGAGCCAGTCTCTCCTGGGAGCAAATAAGGGTTAAGTGCCTTGCTCAAAGATGGCAGCAGATATTCAAACTCACAATTCTCTAGACTACTAGCATGCTAACCAGGTTCCTTATGCTACTTTGCCAGTAGCATCTCAGCCCTGTGTCACACAACTGAGACACATTTCAACATAACTGCTTCCACTTAGAAGAATGGTTGCATCATATGGGTAAGACTTAATGTGTATACTAAGTTCAGGGGTTTTCAACAGGTAGCCTGCGGACCATGACATTGCAGGTGGTCTGTGGCATGGGTTAGTTATACTGTTCACATACTTTTTAGGTAACTTGACAGAAATTAGCGCAGATTTGAGTGCAGGAATCATCTTATAACAGTGCTCATGTGTGTTTTATGAAACATTACAAACATAGCATATTAAATTCTACTCAATTTGCTGTAGCTATATGTCTTTCAGGCTAAATAATCTTCTGATATGAATGAAGGACAATGCCGTGTAATGCACTGGCACTGTCATTTCTTAAAGTGAAGAATAAAGTGTCTAAATCTTTGATTCAACCATCATTTAAATATCTGATGCAGCATTATACAAGAAGGGAAACCCAATGTGTAGATGCAAATGAATATTTATTCAAAATTCAAAAATACTGTTGAACAATTCTCTGAAAAGTGTTGTTTTTTGTTTTAATATATTTTGAGGGGCTTTTTGCCTCATTATGATAGGACAGCAGAGAGTGACAGGAAATGAGTGGGAGAGGAAGATGGGGAAGGATTGGGAAATGACCTCAGGTTTACCTTGAAACCAGGTCCCCGGGTTTATAGTATCACACCTTAGCCCATCAAGCCACAGCACAGCCCTCTGAAAAGTATTGTATTCAGTTTTAAGAACAGTATGGATGCCAAAAGTTTTCTTTCTCAATGATCCAGGAGCAGGTGCCCACGTTGCCTGCAGCATCCACGGCCACCAGCTCCACCTCTTCAGAGCAGCAGGAGGCACTGTATGTGGCAAGGGTCACATCGACCCCACCCTCAGGCTTCTTGGTTGTTATCAGGGTGCCATTGCCCTGCTGGACTTTGATGGTTTTAATGCCTGAGCCTTTGCCGTCTGACAACCTGGCAGACAGTTTCCAAGTTGACAAGAAGCAGTCGCCAAAGCATTCAGCATTCACATCAGTCACCTTGCACAATGGTGGGGAATTGTCTTTCACCTTGAGAGGAGGAAACACCACAAGTTTATCTCCCTTAACATTGGGATTCTCTTTTCTGATTGGCTAATGAGGTGTAAATTAACTTTGCATTAACTGGCTTTCTTTGAAGTAGATCCGAAAAATCACAGATCCATATCAATGAGCTTATGAATGGTCACCATAACAGCCGTAGTAAAGTATTTTTACACTGTACTTTCCCCCCTACTTTGCCCTGTACTTTGCCCTGCGCTTTGCGCGTTGCAGAGTTCTTCGCTGCCACCTCACCATTATTTCCATCAAACTGGTCACCTCTTTGGCCATTATCCCTCACTTAAAAGCACTCCAGACAACCCTCAAGGGTTAATCTACCAGCTTTGCATTTATTACCTTGTCAGTCAACGTAACTCTATAAAAATGGCCATCCCTGGTTCCTATATAAATATATACTGCACTACCCTGATAACTACTGCACTAAATGACTCTTTTACAACTTTGGACAATCTTACTGGGTCATTGTAATCTATCTACCTGGATAATCGCAAGGCACCTTATCACGACACTTCTCTACCTCGTGGATTTCTTATTTCATTACTTTTTTTTTTTTTTTTTTTCCCCCGTTCAGTGAATGTTGTATGAATGCAGATGTGTGCAATATGTTTGATCTGTTTTTGCATTGTGTATTATGTGTATTATGTGTATTATGCTGCTGGACACCTTCATTTCCTTCGGGATCAATAAAGTAACTCTACTCTACTCTATTCTACTATTGTTTGGTTGGCAAACAAATCCACATGGATTGGTGAGACTGTACAATGTTGCTTTTTTTTTTTTTTTTTTTTAATCAGCGCCTGTAGAGGGAGCTTCAAAGTCTGCCTGGTACTGCTTTAAACTACTATAGAGATACATCATCTAGTAGAAGCTAGCATTCCCTAGCCTACTCTGAGTAAAACCTCTCAGTAAAACCTAAGACCAGAACCAGAGGTCCCTACAAAAGAGTGTTGCTGTAAGTTAGCTGGTCTACATGGCTTTACTTTAGTGATACCTTTAATGATACCTAGAACTAAAGCACATAAGCAACCAACTGGTTATTGTTTCGCATTCAGCTGTTATTTTTGGTTTTAGTGTTTTTACACTTTGTTTTCTGATTGTTTATGATGAAATACAATGCTTGAGATTGAAAATTTGACGAATGCTTCGAGAATTTTCGGTTGTTACGGTAGCATGGTAACGGAATGGTACCGTACCGAACCCCCCCCACCCCCCCCACCTTTGGAATGGCTGCACTTTCTGATGCACATAGGTGCACTGCTGCAGTCTTTCCTAAAAATGCATTATACTTTAGTTTGTAAATATGTGAAACTCACAGAGTGGTCAATAATTTTCACTGATGCGCTGACACAAAAATCGCTGCAAAGTATGGTTTCCAACAGGTTTTTGACCATTCATTCTTAATTGTGGCCCTATTTTTTCAATCACATCCTTATGTAAACTTCCGCCTAGGAGTTTGAGTGACACTTTGTGATGATTTTTGTGTCAGCGTATCAGCGAACTCGGTGAGTTTCACCACTTCACAAATTAAGTTTAATGCGTTTTAGGAAAGAGTGCAGCAGTGCACCTGTGCAGCCATTCTGTAGGTTGGGGCGGGCTACAGCAACAACCGAAAATCTTTGAACCAAAAACCATTGTCTTAACCATCAGAAAACAAACTTGTTGAAAAGTATTGGTTGTTCACAGAATGTTTACCTCAGCTAAGACAGTAAGGCGAGCTACAGCGTAGTTGGAGTCTGTGTGTCCAGGAGCCACAACTTCAATGGTCAGTGTAACACCAGTACCCGAGGGGGTACCTGCAGGAGCAGTGATAGTCACTGTTCCCTTAGCATGGCCTGTGCTACTTAGAGTAACACTTTTGGGGAATGATAAGGTGAATTTACGATCATTTCTTGCTTGGACACTGATAGTGCTCCTCAGGTGAGTAGAGGTTACGGTGAAAGGAATTTCAAGGGCAACGCCAGGCTTTATGTTAGCCGTTGTCTGAATCTGAGAAACAGTTACACAAAAAAGTTATTTTTTGTTTTTACATCAGTTAGAATTACTTTTTTTTCTCATGCTCTGAAATAGTGACTGAATATTCATACATCTTCATATCTTTTAATTGTCCTTCTCGTATATTTAAAATTCTTTCGTTTGTTAATTTTTACAGGGCTTAACTTACAGTGACTCTCAAGTCTGAGCCTTTCTGCTGAGTGGAAGATTGCCTCTGGAAGATCTCATAACTTTTGAGAATCAACCCCTTTATCTGTACAGTGAAGCTTCCGTCTGGGACCTTGTCCACTGTGGCGAAGTACCTTCCTGTTGCTGTCCTTTTAAGACTTGTAGCATGTGTGGATTTCTGATTTTGCACCATTTCCACCTCAGTCACAGTCACAGAGTCAGGCATTGTGATGGACACCAGTAAAGTGGTCTTTGTATCTAAGATAGAAAAGGGCAGCCATTTTTTTTTGTTTAGAGTTGGTTAGATATATGTATTCTCATATGGTTTCATGTGGTAGACGTATTTTTTTAGGCGTATTTTCTTTGTCAGAGGGTGGAAAGAAATGTGATGAGTCTTACTGGCAGGAGGACGGCTGTCAAGAAATTCAAACGAGTCAGAGCCTTCATTCATTGTCACAAAGCCATAGTTGAAGGCAATGGGACTTTGTCCTGAAATTTCAGTGATGCACAAAAAAGGTTTTGTAAAAACATAACAACTAGGAAACGTATGACACTTGTACCTGTCTGTCTCTGTCTTTCAGAGCTGTTGCTCAGTGTCATCCAAGTGCTAACCAGAATTTAGAGAAATAGATCAGCACAGTTTCGACAGAGTAAATAACACAATAGAACACAATAGTCTTCCTTAGGGTTAGGTCATCACAGAAAATTGCAGAGATGGGGTTGGGATAATTTATGCCAAATTCTGGGATGATATCCGCGGCATTTTGGCAGGCCCTAGTAGCATGGTGGCTGCATGTCCTTGTCTGCGTGATCACAAACGATTGGCGGAGCCTGCAGGCAGTCAGGCATCTGCACAGAGCCACACGTTTACTTTCTCATGACAAAGTTTCTGTCACTCAGAACCAGAAGATGAGCACGTATTCAAAAACATGCAAAGTGGAACACTGGCCTAAGGCACTCATGAAATTTGAGCTGTCTACCATAATGCCAAAAACTGAACCAGTTTCCCAGCTACACATGCAGGAGCTCACCTCTCTTCTTCCCTGAATGCCTTTAGCAATGACTTCTATCATAGCACTTGCAGAAATATGTTTTTGGATTCAAGTTAGGGACTAACTAATGGGTGTGAACATGACACATAGCAAGAACATGGTGTGCATATCAGCTAAACAGACATAATAAAATCAAAGTAATGAAAAACAATTGGATAAAGTAACTATAACCACAAAAAAATCAGCACAAACAAAATGCACAACAAAACCTGAAAATAATTAAATGATGTAAGAACCATACACACAGGATGAAGCAAAACTATACAGGAAAACCTAACTACTTTCTATGATAATAATTATGAACAATAACACAGAATAAGTGTCAAATATGTGTTATAATGTGCATGTTATTTTGGAAACAGCAAAGGAAGGTCTTACCAACAACCTTGACTGTGTAGGATTGATAGGCTTGAACATTAATGACCCACAATCCTTTTATCTTGACATCTTTGTTGATGTGCATGGTGTAGAAATTCCCCACTTGATTGATGGTACCCAGTGAGCCTGTTCTTTGATTACTTTTCTGAGAGACACCTTGAAAAAGTATTTAATAGAACTGTTAGTGTGCAAGTTAACAATCAAATTGTTTTTACTCAGTTCTTTTCCAGATTCCAAATAATCTTTTCCAGAGATCTCTCACCCATTGCACTGGAGACAGTAAATGATAGAGAGTTCCCGGTGATGTAGATGGTGAGGGAACTTAATGTGGTATCTACATGGACTGATAATCGTTCTGACATTCCGCGGTCCCTCACAACTTGCAAAAGAGTAACCTGTTCCAAATAGCAAAAGTAAAGTCCAGGCTGTACACATTTCATGAGTCAAATGGCTCAGCTAAAAAGAAGCACTGACATTATTGCAATTTAAAAAAATACAGTAAAACACCAATGATGATTAATAATATGATGATTATTAGTAGTAATAATACTAATTAATATAATATGATTAATTTATTAATTAATGTTTAAACCTGTGAGGCAAGAACGAATGTGAATTGGAAAATGCTTCATCCATTTGATATCTTTTCTTTTTTACCGATATCTATGACAGCCTACCATGGCGGAGCTTGCAGCGTCAGTGACAATGCTAATGGCCATGGGTAGGGTTTTCTTAGTGGCTTCTATAGCAAGTCCACCAGATGCTGCGGCCAGCTCCTCATAAACGTGATTCAAAGGGTTGGACAAACTCCTGCGTCGACGCTCATGTTCAAAGTGCTCCTGCTCATCAGACCATTGCATCCCATCAGTGTTCCTTCGCCGCCGCTCTCCCAAGGCGTTAGTCAGCAAGAAGTTTATCTGAGGAGAGGATTGAATTAGAGAATACTTATGAAATTTAATATGGCTGAAGAATGAACCGGAGGAATGATGCTCTACATCATTGGGTAAACTGGATTTATGACAGAATATTAAGGGCATCGCTTGTACTCACTTCTGACTTGGTCTCAGCTATCAGGGCTAGGATAGCGTTTTTCATTCTGAAGTCTTTTGCTGAAGCATCGGTGAACACAAAGATTTTGGAATGGTGTGGTGTGCCTGTAAGGGCCATCTGCACATGAGATGCACAGACAGTGACACATTTTCAGGAAAATTTAGAAATGCTTAAAGAACTAGCCAACTTAGGATGGCTAGGGTTCTTCTGTCTTCTTGGTACCAAACCAGTCTGTTCTTCAAAGAACATTTTTACATTTTTATGCAAGATTGATCAAATTTACTCTTGACGTTATTTGTGAGATTACTTAATTTTCCAATCTGATATGTATGGGGGCGCAGTTGGCTGGGGCGTCTGTGTCATAGACCCAGGGTTAGATTCCGGCCCGAGGTCGATTCCTGATCTTTCCCCATCTCTCTCTCCGTCATTTCCTGTCATATCTTTGCCGTCTTATCTGATCTAAAAGCAATACAAATTCCCAAATATACACTTTAAAAAGAGTGTGTTTGTGTTCAGGCCTAATACCTCAAGTGCAGACAGGGACATTTCAGGTTCGTCGCCACCTCCACTAGCCGTGAGTTTATTTATTTTACGCTGGAATTCATCTGCATCAGCGGTACTGGATAAAGGCCCAAATTCTGGCAAGAGATTGCAAAAGTGACAATAAGCAATACTTCTAGCAATACTGCTAAATTCATACAAGCAACCTCACCCACCCCCTCTCCCCTTCACATCCACCCTTCAGTGTCAAAAAAATGTGCAGTTTTTCATGAAGAAGAATTTGGTTTATTACTTCACACCAATACCAATATTATACTGTACTTGGATCATTAAAAGGAACCAGGAAATATCTTGACGGCTCGTCCGGAGTCCCCTTATTTCTGTTGATGATGGCAGCACTAGTCAGCCTCACAGTTCTGATGTCATCTGTCATGCTCCCAGTGGTGTCAATCACAAAGCACAGTATGACCTGACTGATGCTCATCAGTCTGTAAGGAAAAGCACGCGCAGGAAGGGAGAAGATGCTGTTAGGCTGAACAGAGGATGAGATAGGCTATGGGCTGTTGCCTACTTCCCCATCTAACTCTTTGAACTCTTTATCAATCTTTGTTGCAGCCACAACCTGGTCTAGAAACCAACCCTAGAAACGCAGCACTCCCGACTGCAGCTTGGACATCCTGGAGGAGATCTATGGAGGCTTTAGTGGCTAACTTCTGACCGTCTTTGCTGATGCTACTTCTTGGGGTCTTCCAGCTCGTCAAATCTGAACAGATCATTTCAACAAGTGAATCCCATCATACACATAGGCTAGCAGCACACACATATGCACATGTGACACACACACGCACACACACACACACACACACACACACACACACACACACACACACAGTCAGTTATGAATGTTGTTCATACCTGAAAATGATACATCAAGTCTTATAAGTGTGGTGTAGGGCAACTTGTCTTTCAGCACAGTCGGATCACCACGACCATAGAAATTCTGAAATGCATATTGACATATGTATAACTCTCAATTGTCCTGTGCCTTGTAAGGCTTTCATGGAGTGTATGGCTGATTAGGATAGCAGCCATAGCCATGGCCAGGGTTAGGGGACTTCTAGCTGAGGGTCTGTGGCCCTGACGTTCAGTCCCTGACTGACAGTTCAAATGTCGTTGGAGGCAGTGACTGAACATCATTCTCACCCATGCCCACACGACTACCTGACCCCAACTGCTCCTCAGGTACCACAGCAGTAGGTGATATTATTTAAATATAGTTATGAGCAACATAGTAAACTCTAGAGATGATTCGGGAACCACACATAGAAAAAGAAATAACTTTGGTAAGGTCTATCTTTAGAACCTACTTAGTGCGCTAACAATGATCATTTTTGGAAAACTAGATACGGATAAAGTATGGAGGAGATTCCAACTTAATCAAGACCTCTCTCTATCTCTTAACTGGGATCAAAACCTCTCCCTCTTCATCTCAATGTGTGCTCACTGCGTGCTGTGTGTGTGTGTGTTTGTGTGTCGCTAATTCAAGAATGGGATGAATGCAGAGACCTAATTTCCCTCATGGGATCAACAGAGTATGTAAAATAAAATAATTTATGTTATGTGTTGCATAGCATTTTCAAATTTCATGTCATCATTCTTGTCCAACACCAAACACCATGGCATTTTATTGCCATTATGCATATAGCAAAAAGTCCATTCTCTGAGACATTGCCCATATACTGTACTGTATATTACTAGTTATCCTGTTAGAAATTAATGTTTGTCTGTATGTAAAAGTATTTTATTTAATCACTGCCACTTACCTGTAAGGCATTAAGAACCTCTCCCAATTTTTCTCTTGCAGTTTCAATGTTGCCCGTCTTAATGCTTGACTTTACAGCAGCAATATTGTCTGTAATGGACTTACGCCACTGTGAAAATCCTGTAAATTTTGACCGGTCATCCAACCCACTGTCTCCTTTAGCTATCTCATTTATGGCCGTTCTAAAACCGATAGCAGATGCTGAGGAAGAGCAGGCCTTCACCAGTGCCTCTGCTGACAGTGGTCCTGACTAAAACAAATAAATTGTCTTTTAAGTTAACCTTTTTCCCAAGAAAAAAGTTAAAAGTTTTCCTTTAATTCATTCAAACATAGGGCTACTGAGACAATGTAGCCTTTAAGTCAACATATTTTTTTTTCTGAAACGGATGTAATACATATTAAATTCAACATAGAAAGGAAAAATTGCATTCAACCAACTCAAACAAATGATTGAAAGTAGTTGCTTAAGCCAAGTAGTAGTAGATAGAGTTCACATTATTGGAAACACAACCATCAGAAGGGTTTCAAACAGCTTACTGGTAGAACAAATGGCTTTCCTGTCTTCGTAGCCTGAGATCTGCAAGCGCTGACTGTGCCCTCTAGGATGGCAGTCTCCGTCATCTGCAGGTAAGTATCAGAAATTCCAGAGACCATATTTCCTCTAAGGATGGAGAAGACTATGACGAACCAGAGGATGCATTCCATGGTAATATCTGGCAAAATGCTGGAAAGCAGGAAATGTGAATGTAAATACCTTTAAAGAGTGTCTCTGTCGATTCTGAGTGAGATTGTTCTCAATGTGCAATAATCAAGAAAGTTTACTGTGATTAAATAATAACTTAATTAAGAACTTTTCACAAACCCAACACCACTTTACATGAGGAGACATAAAAAAGCAGAAGCAGAAAAACAGGAACAGAAATGTTGATGAAAAAGAAAAACCTTTACATCAGTTTTGAAGACTGAGAACAGCAGTCTTGTAGAGAGAATACTAATATACACAGTCTGAGGCCCAGACTGCCAGTGGATTCTGCTAACATTTTACCATATGAAAATATTATTCTGCTAACATTTTGCTCCTAAAGCAGGGTAGCCAGACATACCTGATTTCCAGGGACAGTCCCCATTTTTGGTGGTCTGTCCCCAGTAAAATACAAGAAAACCCACTTTGTTCCAGATTTCTGAAGGTAAAACATTACTTATTTTAATTATATTGACTGAAATGTCCCAGATTTTCATCTCAGAGGTCTGATCACTATATCCTAAAGAGGTTTTAGGAGAACCAGATCAGGATTGAAAAGGAGCTTATCTACATATTCACAAGACAAAGTCAAAGACAAAGTGTGTTGCAACAGTAATGTTTCTGTTGTCTCTGGGCTTGCAGTAACTAAGTGGGCTGTTGCAGAGGTGAAAAAATACAGTCATGATTTAAAAATCTTCCAAATATCCAGATGTGTACAGTATGTAAAAGGCACAACAAAACATGCTGCCATTTAGTATATGTAGTAAAACATGTTTTAGCACACATTGATCTGTAACACCAGTAATGTAATCTGTAAAGGACTTACCCTTGAAGTTTACAAGGTAATAGAGCATAGGGCGTTGCTGTTGCATGTCTATTTATGTTGACACGTCATTTTGGGGTGGGAGGGGTGGGGAGTTTAAAAAAATAATATCAAGCTGTTAGTACTACCTTAAATGAATGTTAGTCAGGGGCCTGGCTAAGGGGAAATTGGCAGGGGTGCTGCCAGGGGGGGAAAATTATGATTCTAAGGAGCTGGCACTGACAGGGGGTCCCAGAGAACATTAATATTATAATCAATGTTTGGGGGGTCCAAAAATATTTCCTGTCATGAGGCCCAAAAATTTCAGCGCCACCCATGGAAACTGGGGTGAGGACATGCCCCAGCCAGACATAAGCCTCGCCAAAATATCTGCCCAATGACCCATCCAGTACAAAGTCAGGCTATTTAATGTTTAAATTAGCTGGTTTACAGATATCATACGAGGCGACAAGAATCTTCTTTTGAATTTACTAAATTTTATTTTATTGTTTTTTTCACTACCCAATTTATTGTGCCCTGCATTTCTCTTTCTTGCTGAGTTGATATATGCTGCTCATCATTCTTTCACAAATCTCAGCCTGAAGTCAAAAAAGTTGTAACATTCTTTCAACCAAAACTTTTTTAATCGCCAAAGATTTAGAGGTGCAAAACTTTTTGACCCACAAATATAACATTTTAAAGTATAAAACATTTCAGCCTGCAAGCAAAAGTTTTTAGATTTTAAATGAAAGAAAATGACAACACAGACGATTGTGTTAGGCTTAAAAATTGCGAAACCTTGATTTTTGCTTTTAACTCTTATTTTTTTGTTTGCCTTTTTTGCTTCAATAATAAAGACACAAAAGTAGCTCCATAACTCCTCTGATGTTAATCTCCATTATTTCTGAACTGCCCTATTTCTCAATAAGGTGAGTCATCTCTGTCATAACTGTGATGGGTGATGCTCCTCATCGTGGTGTTTCGCAGAATTTCTTTCAGCTCTTTTTGAAGAAACTGCCTTGTTATATTAAATTCAAAGTTAAGATATCTCAGCTCAAAAAGTAGATATGTGAACGTGCCCCAATCATGATGGCTGTCATTTTAATATTCTGGTTTTGTGGCAGCAAAATGTAGTTGCCTGCACATTCAATGTGTGCCAACCTACCCCATATGCCACCAGCCCCGGACTGATGCATGCACTTTGATGATGCTTTATCCAATGTGACTCACGAAATGAGCATTAACATTCAAGCCACATTGCAGTGGAAATCTCAGGTACCATTAGGCAGTCAGAAGACCAGAAGATGAGCATGCAGACATTTAAATACCACCCAGAGCAAAATATCACTTCTTTCAACATGTCTCTGAGGGAGTAATAGAGTTGTAGACTTCACTTATGCATTTAGCAAGTGCTTTTATGTAAAGTGACTTTTTTACATTAGAGAAAAAAACAGGGGATCCGTCTATGAACTCCATGGAAATGTCACATCCATAACGAATTTGTGGTTAAGTTCACACTACTCAAGAAGTGTTGAGGCAAGAATGTTCAAACTTCATCTGCAAAGCATGTTCATATCTATGTAATATGAACAACTTTTTCGCGTTTGTAACTTTTAACCTATGATGTGATGAATGCAACGTTTCCAAATCCCAACTTTTTTACCCGCAGATTCACTGGTCCATGCATACGATTACGCACTAATTGGTTTAGCCCACTGTGACATCCAGCCTGTCATCTACGGCTAATAAAACGTTGACATTTAGTGCATAATCCCTCTAACCCGCCAAGCGCATGAGGAGCATTGCATGTATTCCTGCTGCAGGGAAGTAGACATTGACTTGTTTCCGGTAAAGTGGGGCGCAGATGAGATGGAGCGCAATCGTTTTAAATGCCGATAGAGTTACTCCATTATTGTTGTCAAGCTTTTTTTTTTATGACGAGGGCTAATTGGAGAGCTTTGCTTGAGATCCGCACTTGTTGATACCACTAGCAACGCCTTATATAATGTTAAAATTAACGCAGTGCTATTAGAATGACGATTTGTGAGCTCCTCTAGGAAAGAAAAACTACACGCCCACATTGGCATCAAATTACCAAACCTACTATTTCAATCGTTACAAGTTAAAATTCACCATTCACACTTGTGTATAGTTTTTGAAAGCCTGGTCCAGATGTGTCACATCCCAAAGCAAATATGTCACGTCTGTAATGACAGTTTTCCCAAAATAACTAATCAGAAACAACTTATGTTACAAGCTAAGTTTTTTCCAGTGTTCTTTCAGGTGTCCTGCCTGTTATAAAGCTAATAATTTCGATGTTTGTCGGTAAACTGCATAGACTACAGGAAAACTCTCCATCTCCCATACAAGCTTGTCCATTCAATGTCACGTCCATAACGCAAATTAAAAAGCTCATATTCTCATGATGTAAATCATAATATAAACGTTGTGAGATTTTCTGTATTTAGCTATGGAGTTTGCATAATAAAATAAACAAAATTATGAAATACTGCTATGTTTACTAAAGTTATGTGGCATTTTGTTCATCATTAACAGTGCATCACGTCCATAATGCTGGATTTGCCCGTGTGTGTGTTTGTATGTGTAATTCTGCCTATGCAGGCACTAATAATTCTTAGTGAGTTTAAATGCGCCTGACAGGTCAGTTATAGCCTACATTTAGCTACCTAAAGTCATGCACGTTAATGAAATAATTGAAAGTTTAATACTTTATTAACCATCTAACAGATGAATTCATTGTGGTTATAAACTAGTCTGCTACAAATTATAAATCCAAGACAATCGCATACTGTTAGAAGATTGTGTTATAGCAGGTAATATGTTTTGGTGGATGATGCTGCAGGTTATTCTGTGAGCAACCTTCATGTAGGCCTATCTCAATGGGTTTACCCCACCCTGGAGGCAAGGATGACAGGTGAGTATTAAAACACCCGGGTGCTTGTCTCCGCTATTCCATGCTATATACACATGGGTGTAAAATAACCACATTTACTATGCCCACCGGGTGCAAACAGCACTATTGGCTATATACACTCGGGTGCAAATAGCATCTGTCATATTAAATAGCATATTTCTTGCTTCAGAGAAAAGTTGCTTGATGAATGACAGAAATGCACATGGTTACTAACTGCTTAAGGTTAAGTTGGGTTAGTTTAGGTTGTATAACTTCACCATAAGGATGACGACACTTCATTCCAAATAGGCTACTCACAGGGATTCCACTATGCACTTCTTAAAATTCCAATTAGTGCGCGTGGCGAAATGACGGTGATGTCATATTTGCAGGCTTCTCAAACAAAGAAATTGTGCAATGCAAGCATTTCAACACCTGAGTGTGTCCCCTATCTTTGATAAAAATTTGATAGAACAATGGCGAGTGGAGTTGAGCATTTAAAGAAGACCTAGCACTACTGCAGCCAACAATTTCACAACCGAAAACGTATTTTAAAGTTAAATGATTTTGTATTTGTTTTCCCTTATTGCCAGAAATGGGTAAACCTAGACCGGTTTGCCTGCTACAACCTAACGTACTAAAGTCGATAACCGGTAGAACAGGACTGAAGTCAGGCCTCTACATAAACCCTGTGCTGTCACCGGTGTTATCACTTCCACTTGAACAGAACGATCAGTACGTTACCAGTCGACTTCAAGATGTTACTTGTTATCGGCTCAATTGTTGTTCTTGTCGGAGTTTATGTGCTTTTGGTGGAAACTCTCTTCAAACGGTCGGAATGCAGGAGTTCTACTGAAATGACTGGGAAGACCGTCGTTATAACAGGTAAGCCAAAGTGATCATTTGTTGTCCTAATTGTCTAATGCCACACTAAAGGTCTCATGATTAAACATCGTTCTTGTCGAAATGCCAGACCAAACTGCTTCGACATGGCACCCTGGCTCTGACTGGCAATTAGTCATTTGTCTAACATGGACGCCAGATTTTAAACACATTTTGCGCGTGGATTTAAAGATAGCGGTTGCTTCTTCAGCCAGTGGAGATAAAGTAGTCCTGTTTGCACATACCACAGATGCTTTGTTTCGTTCGGCATGCTATCACATTTTTTATACATTACCATTCAGGTTTTACATGATGGTTCTGTTGTCTTTGTAGGGGGAAATACAGGGATTGGGAAAGCCACTGCCTCTGACTTGGCAAGAAGAGGCGCCAGGGTTATCTTGGCCTGCAGGAACAAGCAGAAAGCTGAGGAGGCCATCAAGGATATTGCGCGGGTACGTACTACATACGGTCTCCCATGACGTTTTTTGTGTGATTTGGAAATCGTGTATGATTTGGGTACTGTACAAGAAGTGTAGGCTATTTGTACGTTCATGGACTGCTTCAGACATTAACTGTTAGATTTATCTGCAGGAAACTGGAAGCACTGATGTGGTTTATATGCAGCTTGACCTGGCAAGCCTCACGTCTGTTCGCAACTTCGCTCAGACTTTCCTGAAGAAGGAGTCTAGACTGGACCTGCTCATCAATAATGCTGGTAAGCATCTCTTCCATACATATATGATGTGATAGTTTTTTTTTCTGTCGGTCCCTTTTCAGCTGTACATGGATACTAATTATGTTTTTGTCCATCAACATTGTTAGGCTTGTTGTTCAATTTAATCATGTTTGGCAACAGGTCACTTTAGGGCCACTTCTGTGTACCAAACCAGGGACTGGAGCCCATGGAGTACTGGGTTCAGTGGTCCTGTTTCATGAGCACTGAAAGACTTTAACACAAGTGACCCGCTTTTCACTTGTAATGTTTGGATTTTTCATAGGCCTTGTGGCAGATGGGCGCACTGAAGATGGTTTTGGGATCGAGTTTGGGGTCAACCATCTGGGTCATTTCCTGCTCACCTGTTTGCTGCTGGACCGCCTCAAAGAGGCACCTTCAAGTCGCGTGGTCACCCTGTCCTCCATGGCCTACCGCTGGGGCAAGATTGACTTCAACGCCCTTGAGTCCAAGAAGGACTTGGGCACTGGTCGCTACAGCTGGCAGTTCTTCCACGCCTACTGCAACAGTAAGCTGTGTAACGCTCTCTTTACCCACGAGCTTGCCAAGAGGCTGAAGGGTACCAATGTCACCTGTTACAGCGTTCACCCAGGTAAAATAACACCACAGACAAATAGATGTGTGCTTGAAGTTTATTTCATGTTCTGTTTCAAATGTTGTCTTAGTTATACATGTGGTATCTGTACATCAATCTGTCATAAGTATTATAAATGCTGAATATGCTGAAAATATCACATTACACTCTCATGACCACATGTATAAAGTACAGTTTGTATCTGTAGTATAGACTCTAGATATTGATATATTGAGTCATGTTAGTTTGCACATGCTGTGGCTTTTGTGTTTTGAAGAATAACATACCTATGAGGGAATTCACCTCTTTTTTCCCTTTCCTTTCCTTTGGCTACAATCAGGCATTGTGAAGACAGAACTGTCGCGTCACGTCAGCCTATGGCAGATGGTGTTCATCGAGCCTGTGGCCCGACTCCTCTTTCTGGACCCCAAGACAGGCGCCCAGACCACCCTGTACTGTGCCCTCCAAGAGGGCATTGAGTCGCTTAGCGGACGCTATTTCTCCTGCTGTGCCGTACAGGAAGTGGGTGCCAATGCCAGGGATGATGCTGTTGCCAAGAGGCTCTGGGACGTCAGTGAGAGGTTGAGCGGACTGTCATCATGAGGGACAACAAAGACACTTTGGAAAGGCGGAAGTTGCCAACATTTTGGTGATGAGTCTTCTGTGGACACTTTTTGGTACATTTGGTTCTTCAGGTCGATTAGCAGTGAAGTTATGTTTTTGGTGTTATTTCACATTCTTGTGTTGCACATTTTGACTTTTGTATTCATATTATATATAGTTTTTTTTTATTGTAAGTGTTTTTGTAAATAAATGTATGGTTATTGAACATCACTGAGACCCTTAAGAGTTTCTGTTAATACTGGTAGGGCTGTGTGATTTTGGCCACGCTACACTGGTGACAACAGTAACCTGACTAGCAATGCTATTGTTGTACTGGATGTGTATGAACGGGACTCTATGCATAGGCTAAATACAATTTCAGAAATACAACAGGTGCGTTAACTGTGTGTATGTGCATTTAGCCTCCACCACAGTCCCACTAGTCCTACACTGTAACAGCGTAAATGAAAATCTCCACTGAAAACAAATATTTCAGTCAAGGATTAGGTTTAATCTAGCCTGGTAATAAAACCAGCCCCGCGTTCTCCACTTTGTTTCATACAGAGGGTCTGGACATTTGGTAGTGAGGTCCGATTGCGTGCTGGAGGTGTTTAAGTTTAAAAACACTGGATCAGCGATTGAGTGATGGCCTGCCTTGGCAGATGGCATTCTAGCTCTCATTCACAACCCCTCCCTCTGTTCACTGATAGGAGGCATTTTAACTGTCCAGAGACAAGCTCAATGGGATCAAATCCAGACTAGCACTGCAGGAAGATGATAATCAAGCA
The DNA here is from genome assembly GCA_015244755.2 of Tenualosa ilisha. NCBI lineage: Eukaryota > Metazoa > Chordata > Actinopteri > Clupeiformes > Clupeidae > Tenualosa > Tenualosa ilisha. The sequence continues at coordinate 151,859 of PYXC01001220.1, forward strand.
GAAGTCATGTGTAGGAAGGCATGGCCAGGCTCTGTGTAATCCTTTTAGGCTTCCAGGAAACTGCCGGCTAACAATTCTCCGGCTAAAGAGACTTTCAGTTTGTGTAGGGTAGGAACAATGGAGAGTAAACATTCCTCAAAACCAAGGATGACGTGGAGAGTCACTTTCTAGGTGTCATGTATACCTTGGCTTGAGACAGAAAACCGGTACTACAGGATGGCCAAGTGGTTTGCTCTGTGTTCACATGTGTTGCTATGTTCCATGTACGCGAGTAAGAGCAGCTAATAAAAAACAAAGCCAAAGAAAACATCACCTTCGGTCGGGCCTCCAGAGAAAACCTGGGGGGCAATTTTAAGCATTTGGCCATCATGTGACAAACCTGAGGAATACTCAGAGCAAGTTGTAATCCTCTGAACAGAAGAGTCTGTGACTTGGTTTTGAGGGCAGAGAGAAGATATGGGACTAACAGAAGGTTTTACACAAACTCATCTTAGTCTTTGAGGTGCTAGAAGGAAGTGGTTAGTAGAGCTGTTACAAAGCATATCTGACAGTAAGCTGCAGTGGTGCATAACATTTTTTTGTCCTCTATTTCTTGAAGAACATTAAGTGTAAGTATAAATTCCGACTAACTGAAAATCATTAATTGTAACATCTACATCTTTCATAAAATTTATTTGGATTTTGTACAAGGTAGATACATGTTTTAACTTCAACATTTTTTTTCTGACAGTTGCAGAGACAACATTATGGATGCAGACAATCTTAGCAGCATGAAAACAAAATACTGAGAATGCAGAATGAAACTTTGTAAGGCTTGCCACAATCTCACTAAAGCATTAGGAGAAACCATCAATACTGATTTAAAAAGGACTGGGCCACAGAGATGAAGTTAGATAGCATTCACATCACTGCGGTGAAGATGAAATGAGCCAGGAAAACAGATTTTCCTTTGCTCATATTAAAAAAATCAATAACAATGTTGTGCACTAGTGATGCGCAGGTCGACCCCAGGCCCACGGGGCCCGAGGGTCGGCCGGTGCGGGTTGTTTTTTAGGAGAAAAATGGGGGTTGCGGGCAGGTTGGGTCAAAATCTCAATAATTTTACCTATACGAGTTATATGTATCGGTTCATTGGTTGGCAGGATCTCCCGTCCATATAGCCTCCCATCCATACTTTGTGTAATGAAAATAGTCTGCCACACATCTCCTAAAAAAGGCTTTTAAATTCTTAAACTTTTAGGGCATGTTCATCCATCTCCCTTGGTATCAACTTATCATAAATGTTCACTAAATCTGAGAAAATAAATTATACAAACAATGAAAATGAAAAATACTAGACTTACATCTCCACAACTAGAGAGAATCAAAACCACTAATACTGTACGGAATTAAAAATGAAAAAGTGCTTAAGAGAATAGACTAAAACTTTTCCAAATGATGCATAACTATTTCAGAAATTCCTAAACATCTCATCCTAGTTTAGAACAGTACCAAAAACAATAAAAAACAAAGATGTTAAACATGAGTCTTCCATTTAGCTTACATGTTAGTTACACTTCAGACACGTACACACTGAAGCATTTTCTAAACACATAAATATATATATATATATATATATATATTTATTTAAATCCATGAAATCATGAACTTGCTAATTGCCACATTTCCCTTCTCTGTCTGAGGCGTCTTTGAGGGTCCAGCCCAAACTGTTCCTTTTTCCCCATGCCCATCCCTTCCCCAATTCTGATCTTCAGCTATGGAGAATAGGCCAGTCGCTGGTGGCGGGTAGCTACTGGAATGAATATGAAGTGGTGCCGTAACAAACCAGACATGGGTATACATGAAGGTGCTCTCTAGAACATCTCCTCCTCTTAGACCAGATGTTTCTAGTCTTGGCTTGAGGTCTTGATCCAGCCCACCTGTAGATCCAGTCTTCTCTCATTATCTCCCCCATTTCGTCCTGGTGACCTCCTCTTTTGTGTGTCTGCAACCTGCTACTTGTAAAAACAAGTACCAGTGATGGTAAAACAACATGGGGGAGCAGACGTCTAGGCAAAGACGATGGCATTGAAGTAGAGGATCAGAGATTTAAGAGTGAGTAGAAGGGTAGAAGGGGAAAGGTCTTAACTGCAGGGTCAAAAAGATGAAAGCACAGATCAGCATCACCTCTTTCTGAGTCCTCCCAATCCTTATCAAGGTTACTTTCTCCTCTCCCCACGCACACACGTACACACACGTACACACACGTACACACACACACGTCCTGTTGTCGGCTCCACTCCCTTCCTCACTCCCAGAGAGTCGTACGTTGGCAGCAGTGCCTTCCTGTACAGATCCAGAATGCCAGTTCTCTCAGGGGTCAAGAGGGACCAATGCCAGGGATCAGGATTGGATCAATGTCAGAAGTCAGGGATGGTGATGGCGATGGGGTTGTTGACTGTGACAGTGGTGATGGTGGAACAAAGAAGCAGGGTGAGGTTGCTCTGCTCGCCATCCTCATACAAGCGTCACTTCTACCTCCTCTCTCTTCTGCACCTGGCCCTGAGCCTGCTGTTTGGGTGGAGGAGGCGGTGGTGCCGCTCGCACCTGTTAAAAAAGGAAAGAAGGAGAAGGAAAAAAAGAGAAGAGAGAGTAAAGAGAGAAAAGAGGACAAAACAGAGTAATTAAGATCACGCCACCCAGCACAGGTGACGTAACAGCACAGGTGAGTCACAAAAGACAGCAGTGTTGGGGTGGGGCCCGTCTTACTGGTCTGAAGCTTCCAGTGACGCCCTCTGATGGGTATCTCGGGGGAGGGGTTGAGCCATGGGAATGGCCTGAAAATAGACACAGAAGTGAAGAGAGAGAATGGGAGAGAGACATGAGATGAGATGACCCTTTAGACCATCAGAGTAAATGACCTGACAAAGAAATGAGCTAAGAAAAAAAAAATACTTGTGTGTGTATGAGCACGCATGTGTGTGTTTTATATTCCATGTGAAAACAGGATTTTCAAATCAACTTATAAATGCATAAAAAATGACAACAGTTCTGGTGCTTGGATAAATATAATCTTACCAAACATTAAACACTCAAACATACCCGTCATTTACTCTAAGCACCAACAAAAGTAACAATAAATTCTACCACCACCACCACCACCACCTTACCATACACAGGACATAACTCTCTCTGTCCTTTGTATGTCTGTGTTGAGCAGCAGTTACTATTTCTTCCCTACAGTTCACTTCACACAGAGGAAGAGAGTATCACTCACCGTGACCGGCCGTCTTCATCGGGGGCGGTGGAGGTCGGTGGTAGCCGTTAACAGAGCTGGAGCTGGAGCTGGAGCTGGGCAGTGGTGGGCAAGGTGGCGTGGCAGGTGTGACGGGGGTGGCAGGGGTAGTAGGTGTAGTGGGGGTGGCAAGGGTGGTGGGTGGGCTGACGTATGGGGAGGGGGGAGCGGGAGGAGGAGGGGCTGGTGCTGGAGGTTGCAGGGGGCTGGAGAGGGGGCTGAGGGAGAGGGGGCTACTCTGGGCTGCAGGCGGGGAGGCTGTCTGGGGGCTCTGGAAGGATGGAGACACCTGGTGGAGGGTCACAACAGATGGTTGGTACAGTAGACCCCAACCATGTGCTTTGAGACTGAAACACACTATGCTTCAGTGTGTACATGTCTGAAGTGTAACTAACATGTAAGCTAAATGGAAGACTCGTGTTTAACATCTTTGTTTTTATTTTTTTTTTGGAACTGTTCTAAACTAGAATGAGATGTTCAGAAATTTCTGGAATAGTTATGCATCATTTAGTCTATTCTCTTAAGCACTTTTTCAACATAACACACAGAATGCACCAGATAAAGATAAACTTTACATCTACAGTAATTTCCCCAATATAAGCCACACCATGTTTACACCTCAGGTCAGTGTTTTATACAAGCTAAAATAACAAAACCATGTATTAACCTCACCCATATATTAACCTCAGTTTACTAAACATTACTTATTGATTCAGAATCAGATCATGATTTCATGATTTCAAGTAAAATGATGAAAATAAATACATTTCCATGCATAGCCCTCATCCATGTATTAGCCCTTTAGATAATTTAATTTTGCATGTATTAACCTCAGTTAATAATCAGGAAATTACAGTACACACACAGCTTCACATGCTGAAGGTTTCTTAATCATAATCATGTATGAAGATACCACTGGGTTAAACTTGGGTTAAATAAAAGCAGTTATGCAATACTGAACATGCAACTTGACACACATCCATCATGTCCAAAGAGGCACGGAAGTATATTATGGTTGGGTTAAGCAAGAACGTTACAGTGTGCTTTGCCTTTTGTTTGCTCAAGAGCACACATTGCAATATGCCAGGTCAACAGCATTTCTTCCATTTAAAAAAAGAACAAGAGAACAAAGACATCAGTGCACGTCAGCTGTGCACATGCCTCTGTATGCACTTTTCAAGTGTGTGAACAGCTCTGACTCTAAAATGTGATGTTCTCTGTGATAACATACTCTTCTTAATTAAAATCTGGCTTTCCAAAATGTGTGAGTGACACCTAGAACATAGCAATGTGTGCTTACATAACCAGTGATGTTGAGAGTGCATTTGAGAGTGTGTTGGTTCAGATACAGACTTGCAAGTCCGTGCCCCAGGGTGAGACGTCTCCATTCTCGGCTGCGGTCAGGTCTTCCACCAGCACGGAGGGGAAGGCACCGACCCGACCGTTAAACTCGCCCTCCCAGAAGCCGTCGTCCTCGTTCCTGCTGAGGATGCGGATGATGGCCCCCTCTGGGAAGGACAACTCGTCTGGAGTCTGAGCCTCATAGTCATACAGGGCCTTGGCAAACATCACTCCTAAAGGCCGATCGAGAAAGAGGCAGAGTTTCAGAGAGGTGAGAGGGAGACAAAGAACCTCACGAGGAGACAACTTTCTCTGCTGCTCTCATATGCAAGAGACATTAAAATCCATTACAGACATGTCATTAAACTTGTGAAAGCACTGCCTCCAGTAGGTTAAGGACGTACATGTACAATACCACTAGATGGCAGTAATGGTTAGCAAATCTTACTGTCAACATGTGCAGTTCTACTTGGCTACTACAGTGACCATTTTGGATCATCTAAAATTACTTATGTATCTCTGTGTGTAAATATAGAACATATGTATGTGTATGTGTGTATATATATGTACACACACAAGCATGTGTGGGTGTGTGTGTCATTATACAGACATAAGAATGTGTGTGTGCGTGTCATTATACAGACAAAAGTATGTGTGTGTGCGTGTGTGTGTGTGTGAATGCGTATGTGTTTAATAGTTAAACAGAGTGTGTGGGGTTGGGCTGCAAGTTTCGTCCCGCACCACTGGAGTCTCCGTTGGGCACGACGCTGGTGATCTCTGGCTCTTGCTCTATGGAGTTGCTGGAGGAGTGGGACCTGGTGTCCAGGGCAGCTAGAGACTGGAGCATGCTCATCAGACTGTTGGACGACGGCAGCTGCAGGTACTTCTCAGGTACGTACCCCACCTGACCTGCCCTGTTTTTGGCCTGCAGAGACACGCAGATGAACAACAGGCTTATTTAGCTTTGTTTATCTTTATTGGGAAGTACAATTTTGAAGAAAAATACTGCTATTATGCACTGTACCAGACACACACACACACAATCATTAGTAGGCACTATTTACTTCTCGCATTGGAAGTGAAAATAGAGATGATTGATTGTGTTCTAAGAATGTTTGATTTCAATTCAAGCTGTCACAAACCATTTGTTTATCCACAGAGGCCATGAAATGATAACAAATTAAATATAGACTTAAAATTTAGATTTAGAAATTCAAAAAGACATGTGTAAAGTTTCTCTTCTTGTTTTAGCAAGTAAATAATGTAATAAGCAGGATAACATATTCGGCAGACAATACATTATCCCTTACATTATCCTTCACAGTTAAGGTTACTTAAAAGTTCAAAATTTGAAGGAGTGAAGTGGAGGTTTGTGGTGCTACCTTAACCCAATCTTCCATGTCGCCATCATCAATGACCTCCAGGACCTCCTGCTCCTCAATGGTCAGCTCATCTGGCTGGGAAGCCTGGAGGGGACAGACAGACACAACTGCTTTAATACACTGAATAACAGAAATGTTAATACTGGTAGTCATCACAGTAAAGTCTACTTCCACACAAGAAGGTATGTGAGCAGTCTCCTATGCAGTCATCTAGTTCCTGTACAGTCAGAGAGATGTCAGACTTGCATTATCTCCCTGTCTGTTTACTGAACTTGACACGCCATTATTATTTCACAATAAATAAAAGAACATTCCTGGAGGCTTTTTTGAGAAACTTTCACTGGCAATTGACTGTGGCTATTGTGGTTGATGTATGCTACCTTATACGAGTACAGCACTTTACAGGTGAGTGGGTAGCTCCTCAGAGTGCTGGAGGGACTGGAGCTGCTGTCATCCAACGCTTCAGTATCCTCTGTGTCCTCATCATCCTCCCTCTCCAAATCAGCTGTGCCCTATCCGCACGCACACACATGAACATGAACATGAACACACACACACACACACACACACACACACACACACAGACACACACACACACACACAGATATAAACAAGGGAAACAACAAGGTCTGTGGTTAGGCCTATATCCATGGTGATACTGGCTTGGAAAGTATCAGCTGTGTTTCCTAGAATTATTCCTGTTGATTGTGAGGGAGTGAATTATTCAGATATGTTGAGATATAGAGGTCATCCTCTTTGCTACGACAGTCGACAGTACCAGGGTCTGGGTAGTAAGCTGTGGACAGCAGTGCAGACTGTCCACTGTGCATTCAATCTTTAGTGACTTACAGAGAGTGATGCATCGTGGGTATTGAGGGTGGCCCACCGCTCATTCTCCAACTCCTCCATCACCTGGTTCATGGCGCTCTTGAGCCACGTATCCACAATGACACCCACCTCTCTCAGCAAGTTCAGACGCGCCTCAGCTTTCAACTTTACTGTCTGCAGACACAGCAGACATACACCATTACACACATGTACACACTTGCACATGTTTACTCACAGCATTACATACACACACACTCTTGTACATGTTCATTGACACCATTATATACACATTCACCCACCCACACCCACACCAGTTCACAATACATGCATGCACAATTTTACAAAAAAGACACATTTAAATAAAAAAATAAAACGTCTGACAGATCTATAAAAATATGTCCTTTGTGTTCTCCTCTTGGAACAGCATGAAGCAACACACAATTTTTTCTCCTAACCAGCAGAGGGCGCTAGCTGACTGATCAACTGAGTGACTCTCGAATCTCAGTGTCCTTCCTACTCCTAAGCCCTTAACCCTCAGAGGCTTCACCAGCATTAATTAGCCAATCAAGACAGATTCCATGCCAAATACATTTTTCAGGGTTCAGGGCTAAAGGCAGCAGTAGCCCAGAGTACTTCTAACCATAGTTTCCTGAGGTCACCGAGTCCTGTCAACAGCAGAAAAAAAGACCAAGATCATTTGGAATAACGTCCACCACATACCAAACTGGCTTCTCTCAGTAACCTCAAACAACAGGACCCTGGTTGGAAGTATTCCTGACTATTGCTTTAAGGAGGACATTAGGATTCAGCCAATGACTTTTGAAGTCAAATACTACGTGACTGAAAACATTCACACATAGCAATGGCAGACAAATAAAAACAAGAGACAATGTGATTCCAGGTGCATTGCCGTCATGATAGACAAGCGTGTAAGCACATGGGCAGTAGCCGTCATAAATGCAAATCATGCAGAGCTCCACTGACACCTCCGTCAAGTTCCACACACACCTCCGCCTTCCGGATGCTCTCCTTCGCCTCCTCCATCTTCAGCTCCAGGTCGCTAACGCTCTGCTCGGCGACGGTGCCACACTCTCACACTCTGCCAGAGTCTGAGAAAGGTATAAAACATATCTTATGAGCACTAAAGAATGGAAAAATGATAACTATAGATCATGAGAGAGAAGAGATCACCACTGGGTTTTCCTTTCCTGTTGGAAAATGACTTGCAAACTGGAATTTTATCAGTGGAATTCAAATTTGGCTGCATCACATCGTCAAGAAAGAACAGTGACTTAATTGTGGACTAGTCTAGACAGTCTTTACATTGCTATCTCTAGGTCATGACACTTGTCAAGTCAGGAAAAAAAGTAATGTCTGTAACTAGGATTTCATTTCGATTAAAATGTCAGTTTGCAATTTTGGAGTGGTAATTTTTAGGCTTGGTTACTTTTCCTCTCTCTCTGTGGATGGGGTCTTTCAGTGTCAAAGTACATGCATGCTTAAGTATTTCAATGTCTCCCTAAGTAAGCCTTGGTACTTCTCTGTCCTTTTCTCTCATCGAAAGGCCACACTGCAGCCCTTTTAGAAGTTCCTGATAGCTCCAAGAGATAGCTAAATAAAGAGGTTTCAAATGTCCGTCTGTTGTTTCTCTCTCTTTCTCTCTCTCTCTCTGTGTCTCTCACCCGCTGGTTATGGATGATGTTCTTGTGTTCTCTGGCCACACGTGTGGCCCACTTGCGTGCCTCCTTATTCAGACTGTGCTCTTCTGCTGTGCCCGTCTCCTTCTGCAGGTGTCTGACCTGCAGGGCGCATGCATGCATGCAGACACACACATACATCCGTGCATGCGCGCGCACACACACACACACACACGAGAAAAAACAACGAAAAAAATTACACTCTTTACACTCCTTAGCGAAACAAATACTCAAACTCATGACCTCCTTAAATTCGAGTTCTTCCATTGCCTGTAGAAGCCTAATAATTGAACTAATTTAAGGGATAGAACTGGACGTGACGGGATTCAGACTGCACATCCCCAATTCAGGGGATAAAAACAACCATTAAAAGAAAGGTAAATATGCATAGAAGTCACTACTCAAGAAAAAACTATTAATATTTTATACTACTATAAAATATTTCACATTTCAGACGACACACACATATTAGACCACCTGACTTAAGAAAGTAGGTCCAAAATGATCAGTATAACAACACAAGAGATCACTGGCTATTTGTGGGCATGGGTGTGTAAATATTGACACTCGAAATGACATTTCATGACACCACTACAGAATAGAAAGGCAGTATTGAGACGGCCTGCTTTAGCTAGATGGTTTGCTTTAGGTGTGCTGGGCTGAACTGAACAGAGCGACCTTTCTTTGCCTGGGTCTCGGCATTATGAAGGTTTATTAATGGAAAAAAACCCTCTAAAACACAGACCACAACATAAACACCATACATTCCCCCCTGATGACACACACCACCTCACTGCTAAACTGGGTCTCTCTCAAAGAAATAACACAACGTAGAAGACTGAGCAACAGACATCTGTTCAAACTCTGTTTTCGATTAAAACACACACACACACACACACACACACACAAAGTCAGGGGGAACAAGAGCATGCTTAAAAACATCACAACATATCTTGTTAACTGAGTGCAGTTAGGTGTGCAGTTGTTTTGCTGTGGTCTTGTTATGTCTTAACATATGCACTGAGCTATGCTTCAGTTCTTAATGGGCCTTAAACCCTTGAAAAGAAGCCTAGAGCTATAAAATGCTCTAAATGGAAAAAGAAGCGCTTCATTCACTGGTCCAGACTACAGGTTCTCTTTCCGTCTCAGGTGGAGAGCTGTTGCATAAGAGGCCAGTGGAATGCTTTCTGAAGGAGCCTGGTAGAGGTGGTAGAGGTGTGTGTGTATGTATGTATGTGTGCTTGACTGTGTTTGTGTTAGACAGTGTGTGTGTGTGTGTGTGTGTTGGTCAGTCTGACATAGTTCCTGTCTCAGCAGCGGTGTGGCATGAGAGGCTAGGTGGAGGGAGCCGGCAGGCATACGAACGCACTGAGCATGCTCCAGTTGAGGCCCCCTCACAATGCCCTCTTTTCAGACAGCTCGACCCAGACTCCCTACTGCCCCCTCTCTCCCTCTCTCCCGCCTAGTCTGTAGCTGTGCTTACTAACTCACTCTCACCATACCACCCAGTCTTCACTGAACTCGCACTCCCTTCCTTCCTTTCTCTCTCTTTCCCTTTCTAACACTCTCTCACTCTCTTTTGCCTTCTCGTACTCTCTAGCCATCACTCTGTCTCTCTCTCTTATTTTCACTTTTTCATTCTCTTTCTCTTGCTCTCATGCACCTTCTCCCACTCCCTCACTCATTCCACATCTCTCTCTCTCTCTCTCTCTCCTGGGCTCTTCCGTCTGGAGGCAGTGGGCAGGGATTGCTGCATCACTAATGTTTTCATTAGGAACAGGCCGCCGCTTGTTTGACTTGTGAGGCGAAAAAAAAAGAGGAAAAAACAAAAAAAAAAGGAAAGAAAAAGACGAGCCTTCACTTCACGCTTGAACAAACTGCCCAGTGTCCTCCCTTCACAGACAGACTTCTGCAGTAAACAGTGGATCCACAGGATCCACTGTTTCAGGATCCACAGGATCAATAGATTGCTCTCAAGGCTGTTTTTTTTTGTTTTTTGTTTTGTTTTTGTTTTTTTAAACGCACTGACTTCATATGCTGTTTAATTCATTTCCATTTGTAACACACCAGAACACACTCAGTACTAAGAGTACTACTGATGATGTGGAATGTATTCCGGTGGTCCAAAGGGTCCATTCCACCAAGCCATTTAAAGACTGCTGTACAGAAGACGGCATCCTATCCTCGCGGTTGTCCTTCAAGTTTAAAGGTCGAGAGTATGACACTTTGGGCAGCTGCTTCTGGATGCAAACTGCAAATCATGAATCCTCCAACTGCCATCTACAAATATGAATGATCTCATGTACTGTAGATTAATGAAAAGAACCCTACAACAACCCGTGAGTCAAGATCTTCCCAGACTGAGTCAGTGTATGACACAGACATTAGTAAACATATGAACTGAGCTCCTGTATATGAAGTGAAAAACTGAAACTTCTCATTATATATGAGTACACCTACAACAGGTGACACTGATCACTCCATTCTTTGCTCACTGCTCAGTGCATACATACTGCACTGCAGACACAGACATCAAGCTGCTGTCTAAATCACTTGTGGAGAAGAGGCACAAGAGGGCAAAGCAATCAATTATGTAACATACAGAGAGCCCTGTAGGGAGGGAGAGGGATTTTTCTGCAGGGGTTTTCAAAGTCTGTGTGTTTGTGTTCTCTCTCTTTGCTTGTGGTGTGTGTGTGAGAGAGAGAGTGTGTGTGAGTGTATGCGTGTGTGTGTGTGTTTAATTACCGAGTCACTATCAGAAGGCTGGAACTGAAGGTGCTCGACTTTTTGAAATGTGGCATTTTCTTGGATAAAGAGCTTTTGATGGAAGTCCTGCATCACCTGGTATGTAACACAACACAACACACACAAACAAAAAAACGTACGCAATCATAAACAAACACAATTACATGACCATAAACTTACATCTAAACTTTTACGCTTTACAGTACATGCAGAAATTATGTTCCAGTATAAACTAGCTTACTAAAAGAGTGTCCTACAAAGCCCCTGAATGCAATCTACATGCTTTGCTGCTTTCAAATCTTTTTGAGTTGTTGTGGTCAGCTAGAGGAGCTTGGTAAACACTACCCACAAACCACAACAGTCTGACATTTCCACAGAGGGCAAACAGCACAGGGGCTTGGCTGTAAAAGGACCCGCAGTGTGCGTGCGTGCGTGCATGGGTGTTTGTGTGTTTGAGAGTGTGTTTATGTGTGTGTGTGTGTGTATGACTGAGAAAGAGAGAGAGAGAGATATGGAGCTAGATGAAAGAGAGATAGAGATGATGATGAATACAAAGATATGTGTGTGTGTGTGTGTGTGTGTGTGCGCATACAGAAATCGGACTCGCTGTACAAAAACATGACATGTAAAACCAGGGATAGGGGTCTGCTGAAGGGAGTGGAAACTAGTGGTGTAATAGTCATCGGGTTACACAGATGCAACACGAGATCCCCCTCCACTGCTCACTGCCCAGCCTACCCAGCCTGCCAGCCAAGCCTACCCACACAGACAGCCCTCTCAGGCTGCTCAGCTAAGGCAAGGCTGGGGGAAAATAGGGGTGTTTAGGCATCTCACAAACACTAGCCAACACTATTCATACACGTCCAAAGAATATCAAACACAGGGTCACCTTTTGAGTAGTGCTGTTTTGACACCTGCCCATTCCTACTGGGCAACATTTTTTAAACTTGGAAAACTTTCATTATCTGTTGATAAAGCGGTCATGATCATCCTATTAGAATACATGGAATTGGTCATGTGATCAACAGGCAACACTGCTGAAAAGGTTGTTTCAAGTATCATCATGTTTAGAGACTGATCAGGTAAAAAAATATTGATCAGAATGATGATCAACTTTTTATTTATGTATCTGTAGCAAGCTTTTAAAAGCAGTTATGTTCTTGAGACAAAGGAGAAACACTGACCTGGTTGGACTTTTCCAGCAGGGAACTGAAGGTGTTGTGCATGGCCTGTGAAGCGTTGAGCTCTGTCTGACAGAGAGAGAGCAGACAGCTCTTGATGTGGTCGTGAATGCTGCCGTCCAGAATCTGTCAGGATACACAAGAGCAGATCAAGGGACCCACTCAGCAAAAATACAAATACAACACAATACAACTCTCAACTAAAGCTACAGTCTATAGGTTTCAAAGCGTTTCCCCCTCAATAATAATTTGGACTACTGTGCATGTGAACTGAACCAATTCATGACCTTCCAATGTTTTTTTCTGTACTGAAATATTTGTTCTCTACTTCCTCTTGTGACTGTGCAGGGTCAGTTTATACTAATACCAGTGATTTGTATGATTGGAGCGTTCTATATGATGAAGGCTCTCAGTGGCTGAGTCCCAATGTCTTCCTCAAGTCCAAAGCAATGAACCCCCAAAGACGTCATGATTGGCTTATTCACAGCAGTTAACTGGCACTTCAAACCTTTTGTTTTTACTTTTTGATTGCCTGGTTGCCAGAAAAATAAATAGGATTTTACATTTTTTTAGACATATCTTTCCCTGCATCTGGTATGAGGTTTTTGCAACTGCCACTGGAATTCATGCCAGTTAAGCCTTTGAGGGTTTTGGGTGTTAGAATACTGGGAACTCTGGGAACACTGGGATTCAGCCTATCTGTGCAGACTCACATTGATGCAGTTGATGAGGTCGGTCTCATAGTAGCGATCCTGATGGGCATTTGCTGCTGCTAGCAGAAGCAGGTAGTCATTTCTTGCGTTGGTAGCTTTAGAGTTGCATTCGTTCCTCTTGGCCTTCAACTGCAATCAAAAAGGCATTAAAGCCAATATAGAAAGAATACAATAAAAGCTGCTTTAAAAAAACAACAAAAAAAAACACATGCAGTTGGAATCAATGCTACACTCGTTCACAACTGACTGGTGATTTATAGAATAAAGTGTGAATTATTCACCTTTACACTGGCCCGCTTTAAACTAGATCTGGACTGGAAAAGACTGAGCTTGGACCTTAAGGGAGAATGACAGACAGACAAACAGAGAGAAGGGAGGGGGGGGGGGCAGACAGGAAGACAGAGAGATGAGTGACATTCATAACATGATCCAACATATATGTGCCTTACGGCTAACAGTAGACTAAAGAAGGTGGAGGTGGAGGTGTGTTCCCCTGACAGATTAGATCACGACCAGAAGACGACGTGTCTGGAGCAATGCCCCATAAGAGCTGAACTCAGCAGTTTGTTATTGTGATTGTTTTTAGCACTTTGCTAAGCTGTCTGAATCTACATGACAAGAGAACAGCCACCCACCCCAATAATGGAGCCATGCCCACCACCTCATGCATGTCTCCTAATGAAGACATTCCCCTTCCCCTCCTCCGCCCCTTCGTCTGCCCCTTCCTGGGCAGAAGGTGTGATTTCCTCAAGGTCTGACTGATCAGTCACACCAGATTTCTCCAAAACAAACGCCCCCCTAAACCAAAAACCCCACCCCACCCCCCACTTCCCCTCCGTCTGCCCTCCATCTCTCCCCATTTGACACCCCCCCTCTTCCCACCCCCCAAAATCCCTTCTAGCCAGTTCTCTTCCTGTTTCCCCAGCCCTCTCAAGTGGCAGTTTGAGGAGGGGTGTGAAAGGAGGTGCAGGGGCTAGTGACACTGGTCTCCCAAATTCTTCATTGTGGCTGTAAAACCGCCCTGGTGGGAGCAGGAGCATAATATTTTGCAGAGTCTGTCCTTCAGAGAGATACACTAAGATGCCAGGAGAGCCCCTAACACGGCAGCTAACCCACTCCATCATTTCAGTTACCCTCTGCGCTGACAAGGGCCTGAACTAACTGGGACTAAGGTCATGCAGTCTTGTCAGCACTGCTGACACTCAATCTAACGCCTCTCCCAGGAAGCAGGAAGCCATTAATCCATCCAATCATGCAAGGGGGCCAAAACAGAGAATCTGAACAATATTATATTGTTGACAGCTGTTTGATTTGTAAGTGTTGAGGTACCTAGCTCCTGCTGAAAGGGTTTGTGTGTAATGCATCCACAAGCATCAACACCTTAAGAGCTAAAATGCTAACAATGCTAACAAGAACAAAAATGGTAACCAATGCCTATTGGGTCGGTCTTCATGCTAGCATACCTGGACCCCATGGCTGAGAAAATAAACTCAAGTGTGGTGGGGGGTGGGGGGTTACACTTACAGACACATACAGTCAAGGCAGTCAAAATCAATATGCATTTTAATATGAATGTGAGGGTAACCAGTACTGTCCCTCATGGGTCAGCCCCCCACTCACCCAAACTCAAACCTGCAACATGCAGCACCAGACTAAAAGTCAAAGTTGCTAGCAAGTGAGTGAAAATCCTAGGGTGCTAGTTACACTTACGACGGCAAATCTCTTAAAATGTCAGGAGGGAGAATTACCAACATATTTACTGCACAGCAATGGGCTTGCTGGCTACTATTACATGAGCATGTCATCAGAGAAATTGTGCTAGCAAGAGGATCTACCTGGCTTCCACGTCTGCTTTCTCCCGAACAGCCTGGGCCATCTGCTCTGTTTCCTGGTACTTCTTCCTGGCCTTCGTCAGGTCTTTGACCGTGTCCTGCAGCTCCGCCTGGATGCGCGTCAGCTGTTCCACACACTGCGTGCAAACACACCATTTTTAAGAGATTTAAAAGATTTTCTTATGGAAACAGTAAGGGGTCACTGGGTTGTAATCTTTAATCTCAATTGTGCCTGAGTTTAGTAAACAGACAGCCAGACAGATAGACAGACATTGCCCTAAGGGGAAATTACACCATTATAGCAACCAGACATATCAAAATACACATATCAACAAAGACAAAACAACAGATAACAGACATAATGCAGTCACACAGTGCATAAACTCTACTGCGATGTGCAAAGACTAAAAGGACCATAATATTAAATGGCAGGTCTCATCTTAAAACTCATCAAAAAAATCAAAGCAGTACATAAAACCACCACATAAAATGAACCAGCATATACAGTATAAAACTGAAATGTCTACACTGGAGAGTCTTATTTGTGGCTCTGGCATCCTCACCCTCTTCAGCTGTTGCTCCTTATGAAGTCTGAAGGTCTTGATAGGCTCACAGATGTGAGTCCTGTAGTTCTCACAGTCATTTATGCGGCTCGTGGTCACCTGGACCATGCCCTCCAGGTAGGCCTTCCACACCGTGCAAATGTGCCTGAGACACACAGCCCAAAACAGTGGCATTTATCACCATCTGCCACTACATTGCATTGACACTGCATTATCATCATGTCTTTTTTTAAAGAACTTCCAAAGAGAGAGGTTTCCTGAAGGCCTCCCATTAACATAATCAGTGTAACACCGAGAAAGTGTGCTCAACAACTGCACTGACAACAGTTTCTGGTGTACAAGAATAATTTAATGGTTATTACTATTATTTCAATGAATAAGTAATATGGTCACAACAACCACACGAAAAGTCACTCAGTGTGTTGTTGATTAAATTTTAATTAAATTTTCATAATGTTCATGTACACATTTTCCTTCGGTTTCTTTCAATGATTGGAGACATGGATGAGAAGAAATGGGATCAAGTCTAAAAGTTATGGGTCTTTATCTCACCGGTGCTCGTTATTTTCTGACTGGATAGCAGGCCAGTCTCTCTTCAAATACTGGGAGGCCAGTTTATGCAGAGCCTGCAGTGACAAAAGCCAGAGAGAAACATCAACATTTAGCTGGGCAATAAAATAAGAACAACAAAAAACATGTGCCTAATGTTAACTGGGTTGTTGTTTTCATTTACCTGAGCTCTTTAAGCTCATCTAGTATTCCCATAAAACCTTAACTGGATGCACTTCTAGCATAGTAGCCTAACATAAAGCATTTAGGGATGTTTGGTGTTGAGTAGATGGGGTGTGTTGTGTGATTTGTAATGCTATGGCCATCCAGAGCTAAGTGGTTGTGAGCTCTGGATCTCTGTCCACAATTAAAGCTGGGTCTGAACAGGTAATAAAGCATCAGTGTTTGTGGATGAGAGGGATGAAAAATGTAACACGTAATGAATCAGCAATCAGATTGTTAGTGTTCACACTGTTTTAAAAAGAATTTTCTGGACAGTTAGTCAAGTATCAAGCAATGACAAGGGCAGCAAGCTATATATCTCTCTCACAGTTCTCTCACATAGGAAACACCCACATTGGTGTGCTGGGTAGATTTCACATTTTTACATATTTCCCATGGTTAACATAAGTGGGCTTGGAGTTCTTGAGAACTCAGTGCTCAAATTCAAAACTTTGATCAATTTCAATAACATCAAGCATCAACAAAACAATTCTTCTAAAGCCATGTTGTCTATGAAAAATTCTGTCTTGACCCTGCTGTTTGCATCTGTAGAAAACATAGATATTGTCACAATGCTTAATGATTTCAGTGACTCATCCTAATAAGGAACTTCTAAGTAACCGAAACTGACCTTTACATTTTGCCACTGTTCAAACAACAACTATGACCACAAGCCTTCATGATATGGAAAAGAGGAATTCACAGACTACATAGTAATCATTTGTTGTTGCACAATTAATTAAATTAATCAATTATTGTGATTATACCACCTAATAATTGCAAAACAGCATAATCAAATGCAATGCTTATTTTCCAAGATGGACAGCCATTGCTTCAGAAAGTAAATGCTTGGTCATTTGATTCATGTGGTTGAAAAGGATCAGATCATTTTCTTATGGTTTTACACACACACACACACACACACACACCACACACACACACACACACCACACACACACACACACACACACACACACATTTTAGAGTGGATGCAGTTTCCAAAATCATTTAGTACTTTTGTGAAGTTATTGTGATCTCAATATTGACCAAAATATTGTGGTCATTATTAATTTTGCCATAATCAAGCAACCCTAACATTTGCTTGTGGCTGCGTCTGCTGCGGGCACCCAGAGGGATGCCACCATGACAGTGCATTCCTCGCGCGGGGCACAGAGAGCCCCGGCTGGCCCTGACACACTTCCAGTTCATTAAAGGCTCTCGGCCAACGATTTGGACACCGCCAAAGCGCCACGGCAACAAACCGTCATTGTGCAAGGCTGCGGCCTGCCATTGCGCTGGCATGGTTGGCATAGCTGCAGACGCAGCTCCCTTGGCACACTCGCCACAGGCAGCGGGAAGAGAGGAGCAGAGGGGGGAGTTGGGAGGAGAGGAGAGAAGAGGGATGGGAGAAGAGGGTCTTTCAGCTGGCTGAACACATGGGTGGGTGCAGGTGCAGATCTTTGGGGGACACGTCCCACGAGAGACAGTGCCGGTCCTTTTCTCCGTCAAGGGGAACGGACTGAGCCAACGGCTGTGTCGCTCAGACACCTGGGCAAAAAGCACAGGGGTGGGGGTTTTGGGGGAGTCCGGAATGGGGGTTAACGAGGGACACAGCACTGTTTCCAGGTCACATGACGCCAACTGGGCCAATGTGAAACCAGAGCTCCTATGCGTGGGGATGCATTGGCCTGTCCCCGATGGCCACGGGGCTCGCCAAAGCAGATCACTGGCCAGTACCTTAAATCTAATTCAATTCCTTAAAATCGACCTATTACAATATTCAAACAAACACTGTGCTTATCAATGGCGACCCAACTAGCTATTTATATGGTACTTTTCCATAAATGTGTTATCTAAAGGAAGCGTAGGTAGACTAGCAGGAAAGGACAGATCTCTAGGAGTATGTGACTCAGAGGCATGGTGGGAATCATACAGGAAATATGTTAGATGTAAAACAAAACACTGATCTAAGAACATCCCAATTTTTTGCCCTAAACAACCATCCATGGTTAAAAAGGCCATCTACTCATTTTGAGTAGAGTTTTATATCAATGTGGAGTAAAGTACAACATTGACTGTAAAACTAGGGTTAAGCCATCATAGCAATGCTACATCAGTATTATACAAAGGTACAGTGACCACAACAGCAACCAATGAGGGAAATGATACAGACCACATAAATTACTTTCTGCTATTCTGTGAGATGCTGCTGAACCATCATACAAATACTAGTTTTTCCATTCTTCTTTCAATCGCTAGTAGTGTGCTGCACAATAAAGAAACAATGTTTATAGGACACACTTTATGAGTGCTGTGACCGGTGTCACATAATCTCATAGGCAACAGATGAGGCTGTTTGCTCTTGGTGAGCAATAAAACTATTTCCTGCTTCTATGTTATGGTCGGTTCAAAGAGCAAGGCATAGGAGTGACAAGCTAACCACAACGTCATTAATGCTATAAATTATATTACAGGAATTATCTGTGACAGAGGTTTCAGGAAATCCCAAGGACAATGCTATATACCTTTCCAACTCATTGCCAAGTTTGCCTTGTGGAAATATGAGGAAGCACGCCTAGAAACATGAACATGTTATCAGATGTTATGTACAAGGGAACAATCCTTGGAAAGTGTAGAATGACAAG
Organism: Tenualosa ilisha; assembly: GCA_015244755.2. Lineage (NCBI taxonomy): Eukaryota > Metazoa > Chordata > Actinopteri > Clupeiformes > Clupeidae > Tenualosa > Tenualosa ilisha. The sequence goes on from PYXC01001220.1 coordinate 170,831, forward strand.
GCAATGCTGGGAAACATCTGCCACCCAAACCCACACAAATATGGGTCAACGGCGCTATGGATTAACAACAGGAAGAGACCTTCCAATATTCCAGTGCACCTGAGGACATCATAGTTTCATTTCATAAGCTTTATCTCTTCCCGCCTTGTATAGCATCCAAACTAAAGAGCAAAACACGCTTCTGTCACCCTTTCTAATAATATGTCCCTTTTCATAACACCGTCCTTTATTATGACATACTGTGTAAATCACGCAGAGATCCTACAACAGCATCCACATTTTAGAGTTTAGAGCAAATCACTAATGGCAAAAATACTAATCATTCACATCCAGGATTTAAAAAGATATCAAAAACAGTACATCCCAATTATGAACAGATGAAAGCTGCTTCTATGGAAAACAGAATTCAAAGTCAAATTCAAACACAGAGGAGACAAAAAAGTGTGGTCTCGCCAGAGAAAATTCATGAATGGTAACAATTTAAATAGGAGCATCTGTGCACTGAAATATCACTGCATACCACTGTGAAATCAACAACATTATAGGTAATACGATTTTCCATTCGCTGTAAAGTGATGTCTCTAACAGAGGCTACTTTATGAATCATTAGCCTGATGCAATCAACACAACTTTAAGGCCCTACAGTGCACTTTCCCCCACGGATAAAGTGATATCTTCTGCTGCTGCCAGGTGAATCTAGTCTACACAGCCGTCTCTTCAAATCAACAAAGGTGTGGGTCTCTGGAGTTCTGCTAACCCTTTTCACAGAGAGAGAGAGGATGCTCTGACACTGGAGTACATAACTAAAGTCAGACACACAAAGACGGGGTGCAAACCATACACCTTAGATTGGGCAGATTCAAGTTTCAGGTTTGTAAAACTGCTTAGCACAGTACAGTCACACTGCAAACGCTGTGCTGCCCTGAGTGCGTTTTGTGACACAAGCTAATAATCCCAACAAAATACAACACAAATGGGCTTTGGTAGCTTGGTTATAAAACAAGACCCTTGTTCTACACTTTCAGAGGGTCTGGACATTCGGTAGTGAGACTAAATTGCTTGCTTGAGGTGTTTAAGTTTAAAAAGACTGAATCAGCCCCTGACTGATAGCTTGCACCAACATTCCATGACACCATGCAGTCCGTGTTCTCTTCTGTCTGGCTCCTACCAGCGTGAGTGTGGTGGGACAGATTCCTTGAAAAAAGTCGCTCATCTCATGACATAATCGCTCAGGCAAAGGGACCAGGACTGGGCAGGCTGTGTGCTAGCCAGAGTAAACAGCTAATGCTCTTTTTCCCAAAGCAAAAATAAAACATTATTGTGATACTTGCAAGCATACTTCCCCTCTCAATTTCTCAAGATAGATTTAACCAAATACACTACTGTTGTGCTGTAATATTGCTCTGAAAGCTTTTTAACTGTTTGTAAGGTGATGATACACACAGCTGGGCAATGCACTTTAGTATTGTATAGTTGTTCAGGTACATTCCCATTGATATTGGGTCATCGTTATTTTCCAGGAGAACTTTAGTCACCTGTGACTCCAAAGCTAATAAATAAATGTAAATGTCTGTAGGTAGAGTTTTTATGATCATCTGATTGGATGATCATAAAAACTCTCCCTACAGACATTTACATTTAGGCATTTAGCGGACGCTTTTATCAAAAGCGACTTACAAAACATTGTAAGTCGCTTTGGATAAAAGCGTCCGCTAAATGCCTACATGTAAATGTAAATGTAAATGTCTGTAGGGAGAGTTTTTATGATCATCCAATCAGAGCACATGTGTACCTGTGATGTGGCTACCCAGCAACATTGGCCAAAAAGCTGCCCCATCTATCACCACGTTTCAAATAACAGGAATTGTAAAAAACAGGAATTGTACTTTTCAACACACTGGGTTCCTATTTAGGATTAAGGGGGTACCCAATTGTTATGGGGCCGTGGGTCAAGGCTCATGTACCTACCAACCAGTGACACTAAAGTTATATAGTAGCAGGTTTTCTGTGCACACACGTGTAACGCCAGAGAGTACATTCTCTATACCGCAAATCAGTCTAGCATTAAAGGCATACCAGGCGGATGAGAGGGCCTTCATTCATCCCATAATGAGCCATTTAATCATCAAAGTGACTCCAAAGCTAATAAATTAACCTAAAATGTTGCCTAGTGTGCCTTTAAAGGTGACAGTGCTTTATGGTTTCAAAATAAACTGAAAAGCGCAACACTGCTACTTTGACGGACAAACCTTTTTTACTGAAATACTGATGTCAGTGTTTCAACAAAAAAAGTCACAAAGATGTAATATCAATGTAAAGTCAGTATACAAACCTGAGCATAGTCCTTTTCTAAAGCAGCCTTTTTCTGACTGTAAGTCCTGTGAAGAACAAGCAGAGCTGTGAGGTCAGTTTGCTTTTTCCACAGATCATCTCATGCACTGAGAAAACACATTCATCTTAACAGGCACATAAGGTGATGGCAAAAACCCAAATTTACTAAGTGGCTGCAATACAGAAGAAAAACTACAGAACTAAAAACTACAGTATTAATGTTGGAACAACATTGCATACAGCGTTAATATAAAAGAACATTCAGTAATTGGAAGTGATATCAGTGATGAGACCAGATGTTGATGTCTTTGTATACTGTTACCTCAGGACCCTCCTGAGATGAAACACATAAGCGAGGCTATCAATACAGGGACTTAAGATCATCCACTGAGGAACTAATCTGCAGTGTATTACAAATACACTCACAACATATTCGGAAGAAAAAAGACTGCATTTCATGTGGTCATTGTGTGATCCCTGGTTTACATGATATGACCCTAGCAGTCTTACACCAGTAATATGCATTTGTAAAGTCAGTGCACATCATTAACCATAATAAAAGATGCCCCACACTTACAAATGCGTAGTGTCTAGACCCAATACAAAATGTGCTCTATCTATCCATGTTTACGTTTGTGTAACACATGCAACATAAAAGGACTTTGATTTAGTAGCATGTCCACTTGTAGTGTCCAAGGAGATGCCATAAAGGGCACTTGCCCAGTGTTAATGCTGCTTTGTTTACCTGAGGTCTTCCAGCAGGTCGCAGTCGGCCTGATGTTTGATATGCAGTCGGCTCATCTGCTCTGCGTGAGTGTGCTTCAGTTCCTGGGTGACTTTCACCTATATGGGGCCGGTGGTGTTGGGTAGACAGGGACCAATGATATGTTTAGGCCTATGGTTTGTTATTTAGCAGATAGCCTATTTATATCTAATCCAAAGAATCACATAAAAAAGGCCTACAGTCGAGGTACACTTTCTAGTTTAAACGCTCACTTTTCCTCTCTCTGACACACACACACGAGAAAAAGTATCCTTTCAGCATGGCTGATCAGAAAACTTCGAGCAACGTGACGTCTACTGTACATCACAAGTGCCACCTCAGAGATCAAACTACGAGGGTTGGTGAAATAAAGAATACTTTAGATGTTGAACTGCACAAGTAGGCCTACTAAGAAGTTTCATAAGAAAATACCCTCTGTCACTTTCTGTATTTCATGTAAAATGCATTTGGACATTGGGCTAAATAAAACAGCCAGATCAAGACATGTTTTGCAATCTGTCCATTACTAAAGAAAAAACACGAAAACACATATTGTTACAAAATTTTCAGATGTTTATATCATGCCAGTCGGTTGACTTTTCAGACGTTAACTTAACTGTCCAAGCCGACGTTTGACGAGGAAAAAATAGATGAAATAGACAAAATATGAATGAAATCAGAGTAATGTAGGCTAACTTCAGATAGCTTAAACGAAGTGCTAAGCTTGAGTAAATTCTTGCAAATGTAAATCAAATGCCAAAGCAGTATCGTTATTCAGCAAAATTTGAACTTCCAGAAATATCCTTAACACGTCAGATGAACAGCCAACATTCTCCTGTAGTCTCCTGTTCAGCTAAACTGTCTGCCAACCAACTGTAGCAATTACAAGCCACCGAACAATGACCAGGACGGGATTTGAGATTAATTCGATATTTATTCCGCATGTTTGTAGAAAATACTCTTTGCACCCTCACAAGGGAAAAACAGCGATGCAAACTTTACTGGTTGTGTTATAAAGATAGTAGACGCAATCGAGAGGTTTGCAACATTGTTGTAGTTGATACATCCAAGTGGTTACAAGGGAGAGTAGGAAAACTCACCTTTCTCGGTGGAGGTTGCATTTTGAAACTTTTGCTTATCGATGTCTTCCTGTAAACAACCACAAAAAACTCCAGGTATTTGCAGTTCTGAATAGAGTCCCAAGTTAGTCTTACAAAAAAGACACACGTTTGTGAAAACACAGATCAGGCGGCCATGTCGATCCGTGCACAGACGCCTTCGTTTAGACACTGCTGAGAACTGCAGCCTGGGGGGAACATAATAGCAAACTTTGCAATGGAAATTGAGCGGGGTTTCCGGTAGAGGGGTACGTCCGTAGCGGACGACTGAGAAATTACGCAGGAGTCCATAGGATCCAGTGGGAAGGTATCGAGTGAAACACTGCCCTCTCGCGCTCAATCGGACAACCGTACCGTTACTTTACAGTTACTTTGTACTGTCTTTAAATTATATAACTTGTTGCCATGATGAACTATTTATTGTTGAGGCAAACGCACTGATTGTTCAAAATGCAACAGGCAATGCTATAGCCTACTTAGGCCTACTCTAGACCAATTGGAAATGGCTAAAATGGCAAGTTCAGTTCCCAAAGCACATATGATAGAATGGGCACTGTAGGCTATGTTCCTTCATTCAAAAAGGAATAAATATGTAGCCTACATAAATAAAAAAAAATAGACAGATAGATAGATACAATAATATAGGATATGACATTTGAACTCAAAGTACTGAAACATAGGCTCGGGGAAAAAGAAATATTTTGGATATCAGAAATAATTGAAAAGGCACTGCAGGTCCTGATTTTGCTGATTCTGTTGGATATGATATTTTTGATGATGTAAAGGATTACAATTTTAATAAGCCGCACAACCTATACAGATATAATCACTTTCAGGGTAGGCCTATACAACATAGCAATCTGGAAGTAGAGCTTATTGAAACCTTAAATGAGTGAATCAATTCATAGCCCTACAGCACTAAAAAGAATGACAAAATTTTATACAACATAGACCCAGCTAACACTAACTGAATGTGGCACAACGACTCACCTTAAGGTTCATTTTCCTATGTCCAATTCAGTTGATGTTAGTGGCGGGTTTGCCATTTAATCTATTTTGTATAATTTTTTAAAATTCTTTTTCCAACAGACAGCGATCAGTGACCTAAAAAATAGGGTTATGGATTGAATCACATCAGATTTCTCCTTTAACATGCATTTGTAGTTGTGCAATCATGGCTTGTCGGGACATCAACAGTTGGTTATCAAATAGTTCAGTAGGCCAGTTGAGGTCTTCTTTGGAGAAAACCAGAAGAACATGATCTTTTTAAAGGGTCCTGACCCCAACAGAATGTGTGCCATCCTGAAATAGCTTTTGTAACTAACAATATCACATGTGAGTTGACTTAACGTCCATGGGCTAGAAATAGCATCGTCCCCACAAATGACCCACTGAAACCGTTACAACTGCTGCCCGGAAAGTTAAATTTACCTGGGGATTAAGATGTTTCTTTATGTATGTGTGTGTACAAGTGTGTGTGCTTGCTTGTGTGTGTGTGTGTGTGTGTGTGTATTTATGCATGCAAGGATGCATAAATGTTGGCATTCATCTGTTCATATGCATTAAGTAAACCAAACAGCAGTATGATGTGTGATGAATGAACTAGATGGGTAGAACATTCCAGTATCTGACATCATGAGATGCAAAGGGAGGGGTGTTGTAGTTGGTACAGTCTTCTAATCCAGGATAATCTGTCAGGTTACATCCCATGGTCCTCCCTCTTTCTCGCTCTATTAGGGGATTAGAGACACATCATCTGACCCAGTGGCAAATGACTGACACACAGCCACCCACTCCACTCTGTGGAACTGTCTCTGGTCCCTCCCACCTCAGGTGGGCAATATTAAGGCCACTGTCATCATCAGCACAAACAGAAACATTGCACAGAAGCAAACGCATTCTTCAACGTACACCGCACAGAACACAGGATACCATCCTGAGGAGGATTTTCTTTGTTACCACATTGTGGCTACAGTGCTAGATTTGGACCAGAACCATGGCACTCATGAAATCTGGATGGCTGTGGAGGAAAAGTAAGTTTCAAAATCATCAAGTTATTAGTTTAACACCTTTTAGAATAGTATTAGATAGCATTGGGGGAGTTAGAGCTAGTATTTGTTTATTTACAAACAATGACTATGACATTTTACTTGTTTTACTTTAAATAATATACATAGAGGACTACACACATGTAACACTAGGGCAACAGAATAATTCTCCATGTGAACTGGACTAATCTGCTTTTACATTTAAATGTGAATAGACAAATGTGTGATTTTGATAGTAATCATGTATATAAATATATGATTAATGACATAATATAAGTTTGTAAATGTAAGGATTTGACACAGAATCCCAGCAATAACAAAAAACAGTAGTTTTACTGATAGGGCTCCATGTATTTCACAAGTTGTGTAATTACAAGGCCTCAAGTTTCCATAGCGTAAATCAGATGCCATATTGGGGAATTATTGAAAATAACAAATGTACTGGTGGTTAAAGAGGTTATAAAACTGTTGTCTTCTTACAGCAAGAGACTTATCAGATTAGCTGTCTGTGTGTGTTAGTGGCTGGAGTCGGAATGACTCAACATATAGGAGAAATCCTGAACAACCTAAACTCTGTTTATATCCAGCGTGTTACACACACATGGAACAATCTTTGAGGTTAGTTATTTGGGAGACATAAAGAAATTTTGTCCAGGCAGAGATTTACTTCTGGACATGTTTTATCTGCCTTTACAGACAACTTCAATAGATCAGTTTTCAGTTAACTGTTTAGTATTTACAGTGTTATAAATTTGCCATTTAGGATTTGTTTGGCTAATGACAAAATAAAACTATGTTACAGATTTTAGATGTTGTGAGAGAGGCCTCACTGCATGAACTCTCAGTGCTTTGACCTCTAAATCACAGAATTAGAGGAGGACAATCCTGTTTCTTGTTTTCGTTGCACACTCCTGCTGGTTTAGATTAGTCCATGTTCTCGTGGACAATAACCATCAGATGTCACAAAGTTTCTTCTTAAACTGAGAATAGCTTTGTTGTTGATGTTGTTGTTGTTGTTGTTATTGATGATGATGATGATGATGATGATGCTGATGATGATGGATTCCTCCCACAGCCTCCATGTTGAAGCGATGGAAGCAGAACTGGTGTGACCTGTGGATTGATGGCAGTCTCGTCTTCTACAAATCAGACAGCCGGAGAGATTACGAGACGCGAGTGAGCCTTAAGAACTCCTGCATCAATGTCAAGTCCGGGCTGGAATGTGCGGGTAAGTTTAAGCCCTCGGCTCTTCCATCTCCAGAAGATAATTATTGTCTTTGGAACAGAGAGTCACCAGTTTAATCTATTTCATTCAATTCAATTCAATTTCTGCCTTAAGAACCATTAATAATTGTCATTAGTCTCATTCATACTGTAAACCAAACCTGGTGCTGTAAACTTAGGCCTGTCAAAACGCTTCAGAGAGATCAATGCTTTAATGTGGAATAGGGTTAACAAATGAATGATTGTGGTGAGTAAGATATCCCTTTTAAAAGGAAAGACATCTTGAATCTATAAGATGAACATTTACCCTCCCTGGCAGGACGAGAGATAGAGAAAGAGAGAGAGATATAGAGAAAAAGATGGAGAGACAGAGATTTAAAAAGGGAGAAAGGATCTTTGTTACATATGAGCTAGATCCTTTCCAAGAGCAGGTGATGTCTGGTAAAGAATCATTCAGGGTCTTTTCATTCACTCACTCATTCACAGAGGTCAAAGGTCACCAAGGTTGACCTTAGTGTTTCTGCTTTCACAGGTGTGCTCCCACCAGATAGCCATCCCAAAGAAAACCTGCTGGTAGTTAGCATGAGTGACGGCTTGGATGTCATCCTGTGTGCCAACAGCGAAGATGAAGCCCTGTAAGTCAGTTCCTCTGACAACCAAGTACAATTACCGTGGGGGAAAAAAAACTTCTTCAAAACAATGACTTTAAATTTTCTGTGATTTTTCTGTAAATGTCATTGCAGGGCCTGGAAGCTTACAATCATGGAGGCTAAGAGAAGCCCAGTAAGTCTGAATCTGCACTTTCAGTCATTTAAAGCTATTGTGTCTTTTATAGCCATGTAAGAAAATGATGTACTGGTCACCATAGTTGTAAAATTAAATGAATATTATCAGTATTTTGTATTAATCTACCTTCTCAATAATTCCAAATTGTCGCAGACATTTGCACTTGTGACATACTTCAAACTTGCCATATGACAATACAGGAATGTTGTACTGTGTTATGGCTTGTATAGATAAGGCTTGATCTGATTTTAAAACGTTGGAGTAGTTTGAGTACATATGGTACATTTGTAAGATAATGTGCATTTTAATTGTTTAATTGTTTCATCAGGTATTTATGTACGATCCCTATGATGAGGGATGCAGAGGGTATCAGAGGGTTGCAGCAGATGGCCACAACAACGTCTACGTAACACACGGCCATGACGGTAAATATCACTTTACACGAAGGTCTCATTCCTGTGCTGATTTGATCTTTCTTTCTTGCTTTACTGGAAGCAGCTCAGCATCATGATTTGGACTTTCAGCGTTTCATAAGTATAATCCTGTACATCATGAGGTAACAACCTCTCTCTCTCTCTCTTTTTGGCAGGTTCAGGAGCCCAGCATGTGTACATCCACCATGAGCCGTATGATGACGGCATAAGTGAGACGGTGGCCCTGGGGCTGTTGGCGGGCATGGCTGCGGGCGCCGCCATGCGATCGTTTCTGTGGATGCCATTCTTTTTCTGCTAGAGGAGCCTGCTACAGACACCACCAGAACACTGCCTCAGACTCCAGCATCAGTAGTGGTTCTCTTCAACTGGGCCCATAGACAGGCAGCACTGCGAGGCAAACTCTGTTTTGGAATGTCCATCACGGAACGTCCATGAAAAGACCGTGCACTACAAAGTGGCATATAATGCATCTCCACCATAGAGTTATTTTATTGCATACAGTATACAGTATAGTAAATAACCATTATCATAGCTAGTCATTAAAGTGCACTAGAGTGAATGTATGGATGCTCTGAACACTGGTTCTAATGATGTGGGAGGATCTGGTCTAGGTTTGAGCAGGATTGGTTCCTGTAGCAGCTGTTACTATGTATGCCTTGACTATATAGTCTTTTATTCTGACTAGCCAGGTAAGCAAGTCAGCTGTCAAACATTTGCACAAAATTTTGAATGTGCAAACAGCTTGCACAACAGTTTGAAAACATTGAGTATGTACATTATGTGGTTATTTAACGTCACAAATTTGGAACTACCCATTTGCAAAACTGTGATGGTAAGGTTATACTTCATCACAGTTATATAGTGTCCACCTCTGTGAATGGCAGAGTTTAACATTAGGCAACCCTGTACATAATGTATATACATACATCATGCACAAACAGGCTTGAGGACAGCATATATGAGAGAGTATTTGCAAAAAATACCAACCTCAGTGTGTGTAATTGCCTTTTGATCCTGTGTTGTTGAGAAAGTATTTTTTTATGACTAAATATTTATATTTGCATAATATTAACGTAAATAAAATATTTGTTAGAAACTGCCTGAGGTTTTTGGCTCTCCAGAAAAACCATTGACTGCAAACTAGACGCTTTTAAAACCATTAATTTCTTAAATCTACATGTAGGCAGTGGCACCATCCCAATATGGGACACGGCAGATAATGTGGTTTTCTGCTCCTCTGTGTAAATTTTCAGTCATAAGTAATAAGTAATAAAGTTGTTCATGTGAATTTTGGCTGGTTCATTCATTTAATTTTGATTTTCAGAAGTAACCTATAGCACAGGTTTAAAAAAAATTATTTCCCCAAAGCTGCCCCTAGAGGGAGACAGTGCACATGTACATCCAGTGAAGGATTAGTGCTTATGTTACTTCAGAAAGGTGAACCGATTGACATTTTGTACCTTTTTAAAACTACCACATCACCCACTCCAACAAATCACTGTGTCAAGTCTAGCCAAAGATCGTTATAAACTACACAGCAAGTAAAAAAATGTATGTAATAAGGATGACTTTACTTTACTTGACCTTCCATCCCCAATACATTTCAGCAAAAAATCAGAGACAAGTCAAATCTATATTCCATGTGGCTGTAAATTTTACAATCCTTGCTTTCCAAGCTTTCAGATGCACAAACTTTTTTCTAGCTGCCTCCACCAGCCCCAGATAACACCTTTATCCAGCCCACCGGAAAAGAGAGGCCAAATTATCGAGAGTTACTAAATACAGATCTTTATTAGGGATGTCAATAAGACACACATGATATCTAGCAGTGCAAATTATGGGCTTTTGTGCACAGCATCACACAACAGCACACAGCAGTGACCGCTAAAAACCCGCCCAAACAGAAATCATGAGACATACAGGAGGACACAATAGTGACCGTGAATCACGGGCCGGGTTTTCTTCCAGAAAATATGGAAAAAAAAAAACAAAAAACAAAACAAAAAACCACATTGCACTGTGTTTTCCTCCCCAGTCTAACTGACAAATTTAACTGTTTTTGGGATCTTATGGGTAATTCGGCATAGCTAATGATTTCACGTTGGGGCAGAACAGAACATGTTTTTACTTTTTAATTATTATTATTAAAAAAAAAAACTAAAAAAAAGTTGCTAACATTAAAAAGCGTGACATGATCCAGTACAAATAAATATAACATAACATGATTGACTTACCATGTTAAATAATTTTCATAAAAAAAAGAAAACAATATGAACTCTATCTAAAGATTCGATATAACATGGAAATCAAACTTTACAAAGCATTGCTAACAATATAACCAGACCAGTGGAAGCCCTACAAAATGGAACACGTAGAAGGCAAGGCTGCATATTATCTGATATAAGTAAAGATGTATGATACTTCCCTTAATATACAAAAGAAGCCCTATTAACATCTACGGTGTTTTTTTAAGTATCCATTTTATTTGTCTACACTCTTTTAAAATCTATAGATTATTTAATCTGGAAAAAGGTGTGAAAAGTCTCAATTGAGAAAAGAAAGAAACTGGAAAAAAAGAAACTGGAAAAGAAAAGAAAGAAACTGGAAAAAAAGAGAAACATGGTGACATGGCAGCTGAGGTAAAAGTAAAAACTAGCAAAAGAGAGGAGAATTCTGGGAACTATTCTGACCAGGAAGTACTGTGAGCACTCATGTTGCCACTGCAGTCTGGCAAACCAATTCAGGACCTCGTAGGCCACACAGTGGCTTACACTATGAGAGTCAACTTTGCACATCAAAAGCCTCTTTTGTAAACATATTGTCTTTACTATTAACTGCTTACTCTTCCCACTTAGCAACCCAAACAGGGTGTTTCTTCCACTTGCAAAGTTATACACTGTATACATTTTGTGATTGGGGCAGAGCAGTTATTTGACTGTGTCGTCGATTGCAACTCTTCACCAGTGAAGAAAGTGACATCTTTTCTTAAAGTAAAAACTGACAACTTTTGCGGACAGACACACACACTGAGACCAACAGGTCCACATCATGGTACAATGCTGCATTCAGTATTGTATATGTTGAAAGCAACGGCGTGTTAGTGGCAACACTACACCCCCTTACAATGGACATCTTGAAATTATGTGGAGTTGTGGAAAAAGCCTGTGTAAATCAACCCATTTCACTGTTACTTGAACTCAGTGGGCGCTGCCAAGAAAATCTGAAACAGCAGCTAACACGGACTCACTTTTCTGTGCCCGTTTCAGTTAGTGTTAGCTGCTGGTTCGCAAACTTGGTCTATGTTGTATCGAATTTTCTTGTTCCAATTCCTACTATCAGCATCCAGTAAGCTCAAGCAACTGGGAAATGGATTGATTTATGTCAAACCTTTCCTATAAACACTTGCCTAACTTGAGACTGTCACAGTTACAGTAAGGGTAGTGAACACAGTATGACAGTGGCCATGGCCAACTCTTAATGTTACGAGTGCTCGACATCTTGGTTGGGTGTCCATTCACAAAGGTAAACACACAAAATTAAAACATGTTACAGTGTTTCTTCTCCGAACCCCAAAGTGAAAGCGAAATGGACGAGAGGGGGAAACAAAAAAAAAAAAAAAAAAAAAAGGAAATAAACACATGAAACTGATAAAGAAGACGAGATTAAAAAGGAAAAAGCGACACCATTCACATCCACGTTGTGCTTGTTAAGCTTAAGGTCTTCTCAGTGAATCAGCAAAAAAACCACGACGACAATGGCGATGGTAGGTAGTGTTCTCTCTTTTTTTTCCCTAGGCAGGGATATTGACACTGCAGCTGAGGGGTGCATGATGGAAAGCCTTAGTAAAGCAGCGATGCTGAGCCCAATGACAAAAGACAAGCAGAAAGACCAGAAAGAGAAAGAAAGAAAGAGAGAGAGAGAGGGAGTGTAAAGAAATATTGTGAGTGCTTAGTGAAGAAGGAGGAAAGATGCATAGAGAATGTGGCAGGAGGGGGCAATACAGGGCAGACAGTAAAAGGAGAGCAGAGAGAGGGGGGGGGGGGGGGGTGAAGGTGGCCGTGGTGCAAGGCTTAACATGAGCAGCCACTTTCACTGACAGGCTGCTCTGGTGAGTCTGCTGGCAGCTTAATATCGATCACTGAGAAGCACCAGTCAAGGAGATACACTAATGGAGCAGTATGTGTAATGTATACTCTTAGACACACACACACACACACCCACCCACTTATATCTACTCATGGTCATCCTAACACAAGCTCACAGACAAATACAGACAAACTGATACACACACAAATGCATATTGGCATCCCCTACAACAGACAAAACACACACAAACAGCTTCAGAGGAAGGATACTGTCTTCTCTGCTCTTGTCCTGGGTGCTCTCCATACCAGGCAATGCAGCAGCCACACGTCTGAAAAGCTGCAGGAGAAACAAACCACGTCAGTGCCACAAACAAACCCCCAAACCAGCTTCATGCACACACAGTCACAGACACAGCTTTATGATCAGTGGAATCACACCAACACATCCAGCATGCAAATCCCTGCTCCCAGCTCCCTTTCTGATAAATTTACTTACCTACCTGGTGTCCCATTTACTACCATTTAAACATTTTAAAATAGTCTCCATCTGATCTCGCTCTTATCTGCAATGCTGCCCCTGAAGATCAGTAACCTTTCTTTGCTGTGCAACAGTGACCTTTCTTTTCCAAAAAAATACCATCAGTGAAGGTGCGCACCATCATCTACTTGCTAGCTACTTCTGAGAATGCTAACTGCACTCAATGGCACCTACTCCATCAGTAGGTAAACCAAAGAGTCAGAAACAGTTAAACATGCTTAGGTGACGTTTTCTTTTATTTTCTTTTAAACCTTATTAAGTTCTTCCATGTGGGAAAGGGCCTGTCAGTTTTTCCAAATAGATGAAGAAAGCCTCTCTGCCTAACAATGTTGTTGATGAGGGTAAAACTCAATTGCCGATGGTCTCAACTATTATTTTAATCTTACTTGACAAATCAAAGTGGGTATGATTCAAAATGCACAGCATGCAACACCATGCGTCACTTCTCTCCCTGTCACAAGAATATACTGACACTGTGTTAAAACAAAATCCAAGTTCAAGAGAAGCTGTGCAAATGTAAGCACAAAGCAGATTAACATTTTAGTGGCATGGTTGAAAGCTCAATAAAAAGGTGTGCAACCCAAAACAAAACTGACTGAATTATTCCCCCCCCCCCCCACGATATTAAAATATTTAAATTGTCAATGGCCTTGTCATGAATCATTAAAATAAGGATCTGATGAGAATTCAGAAGTTTTTAGAGACGTGCAGTGTGATTCACATAATTTCCTGGAGACTCAGGACCATGCAAATTTGGCTACAATGAGCAATAGATAGACACAGTTAAACCCCCATTGATTAAAATCTACTCGGGGCCCCATTGCTTCACCAACACTCAGTGTTCCAGGTGCAGAGCTTGGGATCCCGGAAGCTCAGAGGTGGTCAGCTAGTTCTGGGACAGGATCATGAGACACAATCTACCCCAATGCGTTAGAGCACACAAGCCAGGAAGCGAGCGTGATTGTGTTGATGAGCACAGAGGTCAAAGGTCGGGCTGCCACACACGCATGCACTCTTCTCTACCTGTTTGACATTGTAGCCTGTCTTTGCGCTCGTCTCGATAAACAGAACACTTAGTTCCTTTGCTCTCTGCTCACCCTCCTCTGTGCTGATTTGTCTGGGACAACAGAGGATACCACCCACATTCACATACACACACGCATACACACACGCACACACACACACCCATACACCACCACCACCACACACACACGCACGCATGCACGCACGCACACACACACACACACGCACACACAGCCAAGCACACAAAAGGGACAAAAAGAGGAATACAGAGTAAAAACACTGAAATGAAAACTGTTTGCCGTGGCTCTTGATGCTGCTGTGATGCTGTTTCCGCACAGTCCAAAGGGTTTGCATAGGGTCTTCCCTGTGCATGCGTGCTTACAGCTTAGACATTAGCCATCTTTTTGATATGCATGTGATGATTTGCTAACAGACCTATCCACATCTTTACAAAATTTTTTTTTTGTTTTGGAGATCTTGTGTGAATGTGTATTAGCACAGGCTTCAGCGTCTCTTGTGGCAACTAGGACGCTTTTTGAAGTACATTTGCAAATTTGTAGGTTACTGCATTTGAAGCTTCCCTCTGGAACAGTAACCTCTAATTAAAGAGCTCAAACTCCAGCTCTGCCCAGAGACTCAATACAAGTTAGATCTCTCTCAATGACAGATTTCACTAAACTGCAGTTGAGGGACCCAAATGTTCCTTGATTGGGATTCCTTTGGAATGTTCTGGAAGATGTCTGAAGAGAGCGAGACTGGATCAGCAGCAGCATGTTGGAGCGCACGGCTCAACCACTCAAACACACTCACCTGCTTCACATTGTAGCCTGCTTTAGCGCTTGTCTCAATAAACATTACATTTAACTCTTTGGCTTTCCTCTCGCCCTCCTCAATTGATACTTGCCTGCAGCACATGGAAGGAAATAAATACATCCAATTTGGCCAAATATTTTGTGTTAATAAGTGTTCTTTGGAAGTCTTATGCCACTTTCACATTACGATTTCACTAAACAATGACTGGTCTAGTATATAGCCTACTAAGGTTAACTAAGGGTTAGTTTAACTAAGGGTTGTATTCTTGATATAGTTTTAAGACATTGGTAAGCATAATGTCATACAACAAAGACTAGCTGAGATGGTTGAGTCAAAACCATTTTACAGTTAATAGTAACCAACATATGATTACACATAGCCTACATTGAAACGACACTGAAACACCAAGTCCTTTAATCCAAACCTTTTATCTGCAAGATCGGTCTTGTTCCCAACCAGCATAATGATGACATCACTTCCTCTCTCTGTTCTGACATCATCAATCCATTTTGTGGTCTGCTGGAAGGAGTTGACGTCTAACATGAAAATGGACAGATGAAAGAGAGAGAAGACAAGAGAGGGGAGGGGCAGAAAAAGATAGAATATGTGAAAAGAAGGAAGAAAAACAACAGTTGGAGCAGGTCCAGGGATCAACATTTGATATATAACGATATTTCTCTGGATATTTAAATGACGTTGGAGGGCAAAGAAAGCAAAAGAAAATAAGGCAAGGGCAATGAAGCAGTCACAAACTACACATATGGAAACACAGCTGATAGACTGAGGAGAAATAAACTATAAATTACATAAAATCCAAATATCCAAATATACTCCATGACAGCTTGGAGCCTTGTGATCCTTAAATACCTTTTGCTAGTTCTTACAATTAGCCTACCATCTCCATTCAAAAACTAACAAACTATGGTGGAGGTGTTTTCCATGCAGCTCACTCAAGTGTTGTACAGAAGCTTGGTGTGCACCTCATTTATTAAGGCATTTCTGCATGTTTTCTAAATCAGGAGCAAAAGACACCCCGCCATATTTTTTTTCAGGCAAAACATAATTAGAAAAGTTAACCAAATAAAGTTAAGCAAACTAATCTTCCATGTCTGTTCCATGCCAAATCTGATGCCTTATCCAGGCATCATCTTGCATTTTCATCTTCACAAATGAAGTGGTGACAATTCATACAATCGTGTAGAAATTCAAAGAGAATCTCATAACATTCCTTCAAATGAGAGGTACAGCCGATGACTGTTTAGCTACTGATACAATGCACCACAGGGTTTCATTAAAAAAAGACTGCACGTCAGAAAGGATGGGAAATGCTCAGCTTTCAGTATGACTACGCTTAGCATGCCACAGTCACAAAATAACTTAAACAAAGAAGGCCAGAAGAGCAGAAAAAAGAGGGAGAAATGGAAAACAAATAAACAAACAAACAAACAACATGGATATGAAGGGGACAGACAAGGAAGAAAAAGTAATTAGCCAGTGTCATGAAGCAAAAGAGGCGAAGAAAAGACATGTCTGCAGAGGATGACCAGACAGTGCTGTCTGGTTTCCCTTTTCTTCCAGCGATGCTTTTTTTGGCGCTCTTTATTTTGTTTTCACTCCACCAATAGGAGCCACACTCACTTGTGATGTCATAGACAACCACGGCCACAGTGGAATCTCGTATGTAGCTAGGGATGAGACTCCGGAAGCGTTCCTGCCCGGCCGTATCCCAAAGCTGCAGCCGCACCTAGCCAGTCATGTTAGCACCAGAGAGAGCAGAGGAGGAGCAAGGAGCAAGGGATGGAGAGAGAGGAGAGGAGACGAGAGGAGAGAAGAGAGTGATAGAGGAGAGAAGGGGGGGGAAGAGGAAGTGGTGAGAGAAGGAGGGAACTGGACGAAGGGCGGGGGGGGAGTTCAGCGCACCAGGGCGGCCTGGTGGGGGGTACCTACTTGTGATGTCGTACACGACGACGGCGGCAGCCGAGTCGCGGATGTAGCTGGGAATGAGACTACGGAAGCGCTCCTGGCCCGCCGTGTCCCACAGCTGCAACCTGATCTGTGTGTGGGATGGCAGAAATTATAAAGGAAAAAAACGCAAACACAAACAAAAAAGAAGAAGGAAAAAAACAAGCAAACAAACAAAACATAGCAAGAAGAAGAGGCAGGCAGAGGCAGAGGTAGAGACTAACAGAATGAGTAAAAAGGACACACAAAAATAAACCAAGCGGGCATGCAAATCCGTGCATGCAAATCAAAAATAGGCTGAACCCAGAAACAAGTCTGGGCTTTAACCAAAAGAATACTATGAAAAAAAAACAGAATAGCCAAATGACTAACTTAATGACATGAGGTGCAGATCTAGGGCAGAGAGCTGAGCAGAGAGACAGAAGTATAGAAGTATAGATGGCAGACTTCAGAGGAAAAGGATGACTGAATGAAAGAATGCTGAGAAAAAGAACGCAGTGGAATGTAGTGTTGAAGGAAGGGAGAGGTGGTGGCTGGCATGTGTGTTTCTATGGGGGGGGGGGCTTGTTTTGGACCAGGAATGATGGGCAAACACAGGCCTCCCATCTCTCTCTCTCTCTCACTCACTGGGAGGAAGAGGTTAACACACACCCTTTTACTGCTCACACACTGCTCACTCAAAACCATCTCAGATTGGAGATCTACTTTTTCTTGTTCAATGCCCATGCATTGAGTGTAGACAAGATGTGTGAGAGTGGAGAGGAACATTCTAGAGTAATATCCCACAATTCCAGCAGGGTGGAGGGAGCAAGGAGGAAGTGGATTAGACAGAACGTAACAGACACAAGGGTGTGCTTGATGCATCAGGTCTATTGGACACCTACAGCTGAAAGTCATACTCAGTTCATCACTAATGTTCCAACAAGTCATTATGTTCACAGCAGACAAGACTCAACAGATCAATTCAGCACTTGCATTCCATTTACTAACAGTACCAGGATAACATTATGATCCACCTGCATAATACAGTCCACTCCCAATTCACCCCACACTTACAGTTATGAATCTTTCTTTTCAAGAACTAGCAGTAAAAGTAGTCAGAATTTCACAACACTCACACAGAAGGCCTACGCCACACATCACACGCCTACTCTGATTTGAAAGATGCTGTGTGGAATACCTGAGTAAACCATAATAGAACTGAACAGTGTGGCTTGAGACTTGAAGGACTTTCCCAGGTTCTGGGCTTTTCTGGGCTTAATACACAGTCAAAGGGCTTGTTTTTTTTGGGGGGGTGTTTATATACAGCCAGGTGTTACCAACCTGATTTCACTTCTCTGTGCTTTTGCACCTTGTATTATAATAGTGCATGGAAGGGTGTGGGCAAATCAAGTTTGATCTGGTTTGAATTTATGACTAAAGCTTCAAATCTAGGATTACTTAGTCGGCTAGTTATGACTACAGCTTGAGCACATTTTAATACCAAAAATGTGCACAAATCCTCACAGCATCTTTCACATGGGCTGATATGCTAGGCAGCATGTCAATAGAACACACAAGTTTATCATGGCTACACATTCACCCAAATTAAACCCAACATTCTCTGCAAACAAATCAACAAACTGAAGGATGTACTACTTACTGTTCTATCTTCAAGATACATGGTTTTCGATAAAAAATCAATTCCTATTGTGGCCTGCAAACAGCAACAGGTTGAGGGAGGAAGGTCAGCAACACGGGTCGTACATCAAAAAAAGCCATATACTCACACTCATTCTACACTTAGTAGGATACAAATATATGTTGAAGTTTAGCCATGGCTATCACCAAGCTCATATTTATAATCCCCATCTTAAAGGATTATGCTGCCTAGTCTTAAGAAGAAGTTAACTTACCTGGTAGGTGTTATCAAAGCTGTCATACATGAACCTTGTGATCAATGAAGTCTTTCCCACTGAAACAGAGAAGAGAGCAGCAGGCTCATCAATTTAGCACTAATAACGTCACATGGTCACCATATGAGGCGCATTAACTGAACCTGGATGCCTGGATAACCAACTGTGCTGCTTCTAGCTATAGAAGTCCATGTATGCCACAATCTGGGGAGTTTATATTTTGTTTAATTGGGTTCAAATTGGTCACTTCTACCCTTGTCAGTATGCAGATGTAGCACTACATGTAAGCATCCAAACAGCTGAGCTGTGCAGAGAGACTTAAACAAAACTCTGCTGTGATCCAGAGCAGAGCCGCCTTAAAATACCAGTGCAGCTGCATAAACACACTGTGACTATATCGAAAGCATCGTGTGCATGTCTCCTTTCCTGCCTCACAGGATGTCACCTTGTGTCACTGCAGTTCTGTGAGCTAACCACACAGTGATAACATCGCCATCAATGTAGGATACAGCTCTATCAGAGAACAATAAGGTCTCATACTGAGCTAAATCTGCCTACAGTTATAACACGTGCATTACGTTTATACAGCAATTTTATTTACCATGGAAGGGGGACCTAACTGACCACCACCATTACAGTATGTGCAGCATCCAACCTGGGTGATGCATGGTGACCTTATGTGCCAGAATTCTGACCACACATTAACTTGAATAAAAGTCCAGCCGCACAGAATACTAAAAGCACACATATAAGACTTAAACCACTTTAGTGACCATTAAATTTACACTTATTAATTACCATAGTCCTGCTCAGTGATGCACATACCACAAACCATGTGAAGGTGTGAACAGGGTGAACAAGATTCAGAGTCATCTTTATACATCTCATTATGCTAGGACTAGTGTACTACTGTTTTTGATCCTCAAAAATAATGCGTGGGAACAAAAATGGAAAGTGACAGGCACAGACTTATTTTCAGTGTTTCAGCGTTAATGAGCTTTGGTGGAAAAACTGTTCTGGAGTTCTAGCCACACTGACCAGATTGGTAAAAAAAAACCTACTAAGGAAGCTTGGTATGCGAACTGGAGGCCTTTTACAGAGGCACCACAGAGAGCATCCTGCCTGGTAGCATCACTGCATGATTTGGAAGTAGTTCTGCTACCAAATTTACAGCACTGCTAAGAGTTGTGCGCACAGCGCGAAGCATCTGTGGATGTAATCTGCCCTCTATCCAGGACGTGTATAAGAGGCAATGCATCAGGAAGGCCAAAAGAATTAGTAAAGACCCCTGCCATATTGGTCATGGACTGTTTCAGCTGCTACCATCTAGTCTAAGTGATGTCGTAGTCATACGGCTCGGACCACCAGACTCCAGAACAGTTTTTTCCACCAAGCGACAAGGCTTATGAACACAAAACAATGACAGCCTAAGCCTGTGCCAGTCAGTCTTTTCACTCCAACAATTTCCATTTTTTTCCTCACTCACTCACCATACTATTTATTTAGTATTTATTTTTGAGGAGCTAAAACGCATAATGTTCACTCTCTTATACTAGTATAATGTGATGTAATAAAGACTATCTTGAATCTTGATTCTTGAATCTTGACAATGGCCATAGGTCACAGCCATAGGTCGCTCAAGAGGGCACTGTTAGTACGGCACATGTGTTTTTCTGTATCAATACACAAAAAAATGTAACTGCTTCTATACTTTTGCTTCTTGTGTTTCTACAAGATATTCCTCCAGCCTGAAAGCACATAAAAGCTATTCAATCAACAACAGTATATGGACAAAACAAAAACAGCAAAGGAAAACTTTGGAGGTTTTGAGTATTTGCTTCTCTGATGTGAAATAGTTTGTGGGTTTAACAGAGACAGCCTAGCCTAGCACCTCCATGACTGCTGGTGTCCCAGCTGCAGAGCCAGAGCCAGAGCCAGAGCCAGCTGGAGTGAAACACAATCTGACGTGTCTGGGGTCACAACCCTGCCGCCACCCTTCCACCCCACAGAGGAATGCAGGCAGGGCCTTTCTGCTCGCACCAACCAGTCAGCTGGGAAGTGAATGGGTTCAGCAGCACTTGGTTCAAACACGACAGAGACACCCCTCTATAGTTCGCCCAGCCAATTGGGGGGGGGGGGGGGGGCTCTCTGGGGTGACTGGTTTGAGTTTCTTGCTGCTTCCAGTTTTTATTCTGCTTCGTCATTGCTGTGTGTGGTCAAGAGGCCCCTTCCTGTAACTGAAGCCTGCCATTCACAAGCAACGCTACAGCTAGGGCTGGGCAAAACAGGGGCTGCTGGATAAAGAACAGCTGCGGGGTAAAACAGGAGCTCCAGGGGGAAGAACAGTGGCTGCTGGGTAAAGCAGTGCCTCCAGGGGAAAGAACAGGGCTGCTGGTCTTGATTCTTTTTTATTATGATTATAACCTTTATTTAAACCAGGTTAGTCTCGCTGAGATACAAAAACTTTTTCAAGAGAGACCTGGCCAAGATGGCAGAACAAATAGTTTCATATCAAAGTGCAATTGCAGTGAGGAAAGAAGTGAAAGTGCCATTAATGAACACATTTGCATGTATGGATGGACTCATGTTTTAAGGATTCGACATCACCTATAAAATCACATAGGGAGATTAGACACTGTATTCTCATAGTTCTCGGTTGGTGTTTTTGCCTGTTTGCTTGAGGAAGGGAAAACTTTGGGTGTGCTCTTGAAAGCAGAGTCGGACTATTTAAAAATGCATGATTCCATGGGCTAGCACAGTTTTTTTCAAAAGCGATCATGTCAAGAGTTAAGCCATAGGCTAAGACTAAAGGTAATATGGAGGGACAAAAAAAGGGTTAAGGCTCACCAGTCCTTATCTTCCAGAAGCAAGAAGCACCACATACATGATCGGACATGACGGTCTGACAGATCCCCCCCCTTTCCAAGTGTGGAAAAACCACTCATCATTCTTGGAGACTGACTGCATGCACCTACAACTAATTTTAGCCACAACACTTGCTCATTCATTCATTCATACCTTTGCGGCCCCCTCAAAGGATCAGGTAAGCTAGGCTCACTACGCACCCAGTTTATAAAACTAGAGTTTAGAGACAAGCAGAGGCATTAGTGTAAATGTTTTGAAGAGCCAACTCTTCTAAAATATTCAGCTGTTGTGTGAGTAAGACAACAGAGATCCCTGAGCAGGATTTAAAAATTATATGCAGTATATACACTGCTACCCTGTAGAAGAAGTCGTTTCTATAGGGTCCAGGTGTAAAAACATTCATAATTTCGATGATATCCCCTGCAGTCAAGGTAGGCACATCATACAATCTTTAAGGATTAAGTCAGGGCCAAAAATAGCCTACATCATCACATGACAGTGAACCAGACAGGTACTGTGTAAATATCCCATAATTCGGCTGATTCAGCTGGAACATTAACTTTCCTTCACCCAGGAGATGAAAATTCTCATGATCATTTGAACTTCTGGCCATGGTGACAAATCACCCACACACACTCACACTCTCACTCACACACAGGAGCAGCTCTCCCATAATTACACACTGCTGGTTTTCCAGAGGTCCAGGTGCAACGGTAGACTGGAATTTTAATTATAGTTTCCTAGCTAAAAAAGACAAAAAGACCAGAAAAATTACCACCCTTGTAACTGTCATGGTGCCACCTGCAGCTTGATGAAATTGCCCCTAAAAGCATTAAAGTGGAAGCCAAACTAGACCAAAAGGACATAACAATCTACTATAGTCAAATCACTGTTGTATTAGAAAGTTTTCCTATAGGGGCTGGGCTCTTGCTGACAACCACAATACTGCATAAAAATAGCCCTACAACTTCTCACAAAAAAGAAAGGGGGAAAAAAAGGGAGGAGACCAAAATCTTATACAGATGTACGTAGTGAATGCAACTGGCTGAGAATAGGCCTTTGTGGAGCTGCTGCCCTATGTCTAGAAACTAAGAGAGAGCCTGTTGTGGAAACGGTAGATCTAAAATTACAAATATATGTCTTTATGTACGATTATGTGAAAAGTTCATGCAGCATAAGGGTAGAATAGCACTTGTCTAACAGTAAAAGACAGCTTCATGACTACCTTTAGACATTGCTCTGCCGAAACACAACTATAGTACACCAATCGCCATTTGTGCAAAAATGATGGAGGAGTAGTTTTCAAATTCTAATCATAAGCTACTGAAAAATGCTAAACACTTTGACCAGGTTTAAATCTCCAGCTAAATGAGTGAAATGGCATACAACATTACTTGCTGAGCTTATTCGGTGAGAAAAAAAACATCATACAGAATCTTATTACGATGCAAATGTACTCCAAAAGGGGACAGGAGCGGACAGAGAAAAAGGCCAATCTGTACCAAGTGACTGTGCTGTATCCCTGTGGCAACTGCTAGCTTAAATAAACTTTGTGAGAGCTTTATAGCAGAAATCTGTGCTAAAGTTATCTTGTTCATCTAATCTGAGTTATATCTCCTTCTTTCTCTTCACCTCGGCAAACCAGACAAGACCATGCAGACAGTGCACAGTGCACTGTGAGAGAGAGAGAGATAACGCTCCTGTCCGCTGTTGTGTGCAGTTGAAAGAAGGAGGAATTCTGCAGTCTTAACAGGGCTTCCGGGCACATTAGTTAGACCCAAAACAATGAGGCAGACACCTTGAGGAATGTACTTTGACAAGGGTGAAATGACCTAAGCTACAAGTCACCTCTCTTTGGCTTAAAACTTTACAGACCTAAACAAAAACACAGATTTACCAGTACAGGACAGGAATACAGAACTGGAGGAATATCATGCCTGCCCATCAGAGGGAAACATTTTCATCCATAAATTCACCTACACTGTCTTCAATATAATGCTGAAAAGGAATGCTGGAGTGATTGATTTTTTATTTTGTAAAACCTATAGAAGCATGTTAGCAGTTCTATGAAAGCAGGTGTTACATGGTGTGTTTTCAAGTCTCCTGTGTGAGCTGTTGCTATCATATAACTTTGATGAAAACTCGGCTTACTTTCACCTGTTGTGCAGGCCTGTGACTAAAACTAAACATTCTTCAGTCATGCCCATGCTAAATTAAATACTGTTAACATATCAAGAGAATGCAGGTTCTTTTCTTTCCATCAGTGCAAAACAGATCTGGTGGGTAAGAAACTGCTGACAGAGAGAGGGGGGGGGGGACAAACAGGAAAGAACAGGCACAGACATAAGAGGGTGGAAGTCTGAAACAGGAGAAAGGGAGGAGAGAACACAGTGAGGCAGACTGAGTGCTTCATGACTTAAGCTCTTTATATTCCCAAATCAATAGCAGCTTTTGTTCGCCGAGCGATAGTTTCACTACTTTCTGCTCACCGCTGCAGAATAAGACAGTATTCTCTGTTTCGCCTCCTGCCAGAGTCTTTGGCCTGATTTGCAGCCAATGTTGTTCACTGCCTTGGTAAAATAATACAAGAACTGATAGAGCAATGGGGGTGTTTGTAACCCCTACTGTATTCATTTTTATGATTATCAGACCATTACACAATAACCCATGCTGCTAAATTTGTCAGCAAGCCTGGGACATGATGACACAGTGGTACTGGGTGTAAACAGACATACTAATCCACAGCTGCACTTGCCTTTTGAAAAGAAGCACTGCAATGACTTTGAGCGATGGAGGATGCACTGAGGGACTAGCCAGGCTAGCGACGCCTAGTACCTCCGCTCAATATTACATTTCGCTACAGGGCACTCTCCAAAGGCTATGGTTTCCTTGACAAGGCCAAGATTTCTTAGCATCCAATTGGCAAACACAATTTGGAGGCAAAACGAATATGTTTAAATTTCAAAGAAAGTGCACATCCACTGCAAAGTACACAGATGTTCTGAGAGAGTTCAGACTCTGCACAAAAGTGTAGCAAAGTGAAAGAGTCTGGTCCACCAGGCCACTGAGGGACCACACTGTAAGGAAAGAGTGACAAAGACGCCCAATTGATACGCAGGTCACTTCCACAAGGCATTACAGTGAGGAGTAAACAGAACTCTATTCTATTGTATTCTATAGACCTTGACAACTGGAGCTTTTTTGAGAAAATTCAGGTTGAATAGGCCTGGCATTGTTACCAGTCACTGGACAGAGGCCTTCCCCATTTCTAACAAATATGGCTATAGGCATACCTGTGCCTGTACCTGAGCTTGGACCATGTAAAAGGACGGGCCTTTTTAACAGCATACTCAGAAAATAAAGACTTGGCAGATCATGATGAATCAGCCAATGATGACAGTCCCTGTTAGGTATACCAATACGCCACCGCAACATGTATTACGTTTCTTACACATGACGAAGACAGCCAGCACCTTATTGCACAACATCCACGTCTGACATGCAGTCGGGAACTGACTGAACAAAAGAGTGTGTAATGTGTTGTATTTAGATGTGGCAAGTACCGCAAAAGTTGGTTGGTTGCAGAAATACTGAAATTTGTAAAGAATTAGGTTGGAATTACGTTACACTAATAACTTAAAGTTATCTGAGCATATAATTTTAGCATTTGGCTAAATCCGTCGCTATGATATCATAAAGTTATTTACAGGAGGAATACGACCTCTTATATTGATAGGGTCGCCCTTGCTACTCTACCATATTTAAATGACGGAAGACGACCGAATCTGTGGTGTTAAGATGAAAGGCGAGAAGATGTGGTTGCACATTGATATCGGAAACAATAAACTTCACGTATCTGTCAGTGGCACAGACTGTTTCACAACACAGCTGTCACATGTTAAACCACATCTAAATTACCAGATTAAAATCGATGCCGATAAAGTAAGGCGAAATAGAGATGACGTTAGTTAACAACTGATTCACTTGATAATGCTGATCGGCAACTTGAATTGAGTGTTATGTACCAGAATATCGACCTGACAAAATGAAATAACTAGGTAAACGCATTTGATCTAAGAAGGTCGCTCTTTTAAGTGATAATGAAAACGAACCTATACTTCTGTGGGCGAGCTAAATTAGCTAGCTGGTTAGCCTGCTAAATTGTGTCTGTTCTTTCCTGATTTGTCATGCTAAAGTCAGCAGATCCAATGTAACGATATGCCATCATTTTCAAA
Organism: Tenualosa ilisha; assembly: GCA_015244755.2. Taxonomy (NCBI): domain Eukaryota; kingdom Metazoa; phylum Chordata; class Actinopteri; order Clupeiformes; family Clupeidae; genus Tenualosa; species Tenualosa ilisha. The sequence continues at coordinate 196,951 of PYXC01001220.1, forward strand.
AGCGTATAGAAGAACGTGACTAGTGGCTCATTTTTGACATTTTTCAAATCCTAGTTCTCCTGTTAGCTAGCCAGATTCGAACACAGGATTATGCGACAAATGCAACGCTAGCCTTCAGATATTATATTAGCTTGGCGGATAGCTAACTGGTTAGCCTGCTATTATTAGCTAGTGAGCAGCCAACAAGTTAAGATTTTCAGGAAATGCACGCATAACTAAAACTATATTCAAGATTTTGTTATACTTACCACTCTGTTCGCCAAGAAAGACCAACTTGAATTTTCTCAAAGGGTTTCCAAAATCTCCTGCCGTAGACATGACTGCAGTAGCTGAGGGCAGGGTGCTGAATTTCTTGAACTAGAGCTCCTGGTGAAATTGCTTATGTCCCACAGCTAACCCGCTATGTCGTTAGCTGTGTTGCTGAGAAGTTAATAATTCTGGTATTCTCTTCAGAGCAACAGAAATGATCAGACTACCCTAAAATGAGCACACATAGAAGGAATATAATTCCCACAGGTCTCGATTAAATGACCCACAGTGGAAGGCTGAAAGACTTGACTTCTCTAACTCAGACTGAAATTCCTCCCCAGCCCCAATCCATTGCTTGCTCTGGAATGAAAGAGGTGTAACCAACCGTGCTGTCCGCTGTGATGCTTGATGTGGGTCTTTTTGTCTGGTTTTACGAGTAATTAGGCTCAAGTTTAATGTTAATACAGAAGTGGATAAATAATGGGCATGTAGAGGTATTTTTTAATAATAAGAGTTGACTTCCCCGAATGTGCGAAAATCCTCGCTTGTAGTCTACGGAACTGACTGCCGCTTAAAACGTAGTCCTGTGCGTGTTTTTATTTATTTTTTAAAACTTTTTTTTTATATATTATTATCACACGTTAATTGTCCCAAATGACATCAGACACAAAATAAGAATAAAGTTTGGTTGAACTAACGCCACGTTACAACAAACAGACAAGCAGACAACGTCATCGATGAGAACATCGTGACAGTATTTTGATGCCAGAAAACTGACCTCGGCAGAGAATTTCTGCTTTTTTCAGCAGAGAATTACTTTTTTCACTGTGATTATGCCAGGATAAAATTGTTCTGGTGTGCACACAATGGCATACCGTTGTGGGGGTGACAGCCCCACGAACATAATTTAATCAAACATTATATTGTTGGTAAATGGATGTGACGCAAACCAGTATTAATCAAATGCACATTGTTATCATCTTTTCTAAACACACTGACGACAATGAAAAATAAATAGAAATTATCAGATCTAACGGAACCAAAACAAATCAGACTCGGAACCATTGTGAGTTATTGTTTCCGCGAGCTACTAAATTAGGTGAACAAAGTTACATAGGGCGCTCGCGGCTAAGGGCTAAGAGGCGGAGAGGCAGCTGCAGCTATCAATGGAAACAACTTCATTTACGCTTACATTTGGTTCATACTCTTGAGAAAATGAACCCAGTTTTAAGAAAGGTAATCCAAATAACAGTATGTCATCTTATTTTGTGTGCACTTCAGCATGTTTGGTAAAGGTCACACGTGCACTGATCTCAAGAACATCATGGCTAGCAGTAAGGTAATTTCAGCTAACGTTAGGTTCGGTTGGGTTACGTATCATCAACTTAATCAGGCACAGAAATGACCGACGTTTGATTAATGCTAATTTAATTCGAATGGAAATTAATATTGTACTCAAGTTAAAATGTGTCGTTACAGGTTTCACATATACGACATGCTGGGTGCCTTGAACATGCCTTGACATATTTCAGGTGAGTTAAGTGATGTTTCAATCGATAGACGAGGTCATAGGGGATTTCACGCGTCAAAACATTACACTAACTCTGTTTTTCTGTTTGCACAATTCAAAGATCTACTGATTTCCTGTTGAGGCCTGTGTTGAGTAAGATGTTTTTCTTCTTTGAATATGAATTCTTGACCTCTGTAATGGCATCTTGTACAACTGCACAACAGGATAACAGGTATGATATGCCATTTCAGGGGGATGTTATCTGACCAATGAGCGATATTACAGATCCATGCCAACTCATGGTATAGGAAGGTACAAGCATCTTCTGCCAAAAGAGGAGGTAAGCACCTGTTTTTTCCTGTCTTTACGCTCTTGATTTGTTATAGTCTTAACATGAAATGCCAAATTATTATTGTTTATGCGACTGATAGCTGGGGGGGGGGGTCAACCATTTGGTGTCATTTTGGCTCTCTTTATCAATTCAACACTGCTGTTTGTTACTGTAGCTCTCCTTTCTTGTACACAAAAGAAATAATGTTGCTACAAAATTGGATAATAAGTTGTGCTTCTGGCAGACATTTTAACAAAAATCTTTGTTTGTTTAATCTTGCTGATTAAATTCATGGCATGTGCTGTTGCAGTCTGCACTATATTTTTGTGTTTGTCCTTTTGCTGAATTGTTTAGCCTAAGAAGAAAAAGGACAAACTTCAGATGAAACAGATCAAAACTGCAACCAATACAGCATATGGAGTGCTCAATGTGTCAGTATCTGGATATGACATGACTCTGGTGGAACACTATGCCCAATATATCCATAATTTTTGCAACCGCTTCAATGTCTCTGTAGATGAAAGGTAATATGTCTCCTACCACCTTAGTTCAGCAACCTTTTGGACCAGGCAAAATGTGATATAAACACAAGAATAGATTAATTTTTACTAAGTTAAGGATTAAGGTTGTCATTAATTGTGAATGATTTTATTGTGGTCCTAACTGTCATATTTTATGTTTTCTCTTGAAAGCTATGCATTACCGACTAAGACCACAGAGATGATGGTTATGCCTGAGCAAGGCACCAAGATGGGTGTGGATGCGATTCTGAAGACACATGAAAGAGTGGTTCAGGTGATCTGCATCCTTACGTTTCAACCTCTCTAAAATATCTTTGAAATATCAACCTGTCCAGATCATCTCATCATTTTCACAATCCACGATCTATTTTACCAGTGTCACAAAAAACAAATGCTGGTCACTGATATTGTAGTTTTCTGACATGTTTGTTTTATGTTTGTGGTTTTCAGATCAGTCAGTTGAATGCAACGTTCTTTCCCATTTTCCTGGAAGTTCTCTTAAGAAACCAACCTGAAGGAGTCCAGCTGTCTGTAAAGGAGGCAAGATCAGCAGCCTTTTGTCATAACATGCCTCTACTTTAAGATTTTCAAAGGCTTTTATAAAACATTCCACAATTCTGGCAAAAAGTTATAGATGTTCATAGCCAATTGCCACACAGGCAAAGAAATTGTTCCCCACACTTGCGCTGATGGGTAGGAATTATTTATTCATGTTGATAGTGTGGTGGTAGTGCAGGAAAGTGTTGAAAAAAGGGCATTCATTATTTTTTTTTAACAAGATTTAGCCAATTTGTTAAAAATCCACAAACCTTTCACAACCTCTTAGCCATTATGGGGCAGGCATTGTATAATTCACAGTCGAAGAGTCTCGAGGTAATTTGGTATAATGTTGACTGAATTTGTAAATTGCCGGCTAACGCTAACTGAACGGGGCACAGGTCAGAAAAATTAAACTGGAATTAATGGTTCTTGCCCTTATCAGTTAGCTTTTGCTGCTGTTTCGCTATTTGATCTACATTGTATCAAATTGTGTCATTCTTCCTACTGACAGCAGTCAGCAACTCTGAGCAACAGGGCTGTAGATTGATTGACTCCAGACTATTGCTTTAACTTCAAATCTTATGATGCTTCATTCACCTGCAATGCAAGGTCAATCACTCGTTGCCAAACCCTACATCCTTATATGTGTGGTCAGGTTTCCAGGCTAAAAGACTGCACTGCACAAATGCAGTGCAACGTCAAAAAAAAAAAAGTTACTTATTCACCGTCTAGAGGAATGGCTCTGTATTCTAAGGTCTGCTTTAAGTATAGATTGCTTCAAGAGTGTTCTATTAGTTGTTCCCACAGGGCTTCCATTTTGACATTTCATATTTTTATGTAGCAGAAGTAGTTTCATGACCTGAATCCGTAACTTAATTCCCGTTTCTTTCTCTTTCTCCCAATATAGCATACCGAAGCAGACTACCAGGCACGCTTCAAAGCTCGACCAGAACTTGAGGGGCTAATTGCACAAATGAATTAGACACATGTTTGAATGTTGTATGATCTTTTTTGTGTACTTTCAAAATATTTATATCTGTTAATGTGTTCCATGCAATACTAAAATACATTTATATATAAACCAACTTGTGTGTGATTTACTGTGTTAACTGCAAGTGTCCCCCCGCCTCCAGTCAAAGGTGCTGGCCTACTTAAAGTCGATCTGTCTAAAACAGATTTATAAAGAACAGCATCCGAGTTGCCCTACCCAGTTACTGGTAAGGCCACAAAAGGCTGCTATGGACGATCAACCTGCGCCTCCTACTGCATTGCATTGGTAAAAGGAGAAAAGACTAACAGTTACTGTATATGTAATTTTTACAGTTACATTTTTTTTTTTTAAAACGTTAGATTATCTGAATCACTAATAATCGTGTGGAACAAAGAAGCAGCAAAGACAGGTTAGAACCGTCTCTGGCAGCCCTGCATGTCTTTCCAGCACTCAGGTCCGCGTCTCCATAGTAACCAAACGCAGACTTAAACACGACATTAACATAAGTGTTTCATTAGCATTCAGTTGTTTGGATGAGTGTATTGTGCTTCGTGATAGAGCTATGGGTCGGGATTATTATGCCGCTTTGGAAATCAACAGAAACGCAACAGATGCAGACATTAAAAAATCGTAAGAGATTACGTTGCCTTTTCAATATTTTCACAGTATTTCATAAACGTTAGTTTGCCATATTTTACAAAGCACTCATCCAAATGTTTTTACTTTTGGCTTGTCTTTAAAGTTATCGACGCCTTGCGTTGAAGTTTCATCCTCAACATAATGACAAATTAGGTGCTTACGAAAGGTTCAACCAGCTTGCAGAGGCCTATGATGTTTTAAGTGATCGTAAGTTTTTAATTTATTCTATTATAACATTTTGGTCATATGAATTGAAGATTTACAATTGTTAGTATATATCTGGCTAAAGCATAGGCCAGGTTTTGGTGATGTAGACCAGGGGTTCTTAAACTTTATTGGGACCCCTCATAATCACAACAACAAAAAAAATATTCATACTTTGTAGCAAACGTTTTCACAGACCCCCTGGGGGTCCCAAGTTTGAAAACCAATGATGTAGACGACAGTGCTTATGGAGTGGAAGGGGGTGGAATATGAAATTCAGCCAATAGGTAGTTATATTTGGGGTGTTAAAGATCCAGTTCACAGTTGCACATAATTTTAATTTTTGACCACATATAGTGCACACCTCAAGTAGGCTTAGTGCACCTTTCAGGCATTGCATGTTTTCTGCTATTACAGCTAGAAAAAAGGCCACATACGACAAGTTTGGAGAGGAGGGTTTGAAAGGTGGGATTCCAGAGGAGGCTGGGGAAAACGGAGCTTGGACTGCAGGATACACTTACCATGAAAATCCAGAGAAAATTTTCAGACAGTTCTTTGGAGGAGACAACCCTTTTGCTGGTAGGATACTTTGAAACCAAAGTGAACGAAGCCTTTCTACTAGACCCAGAATCCTACCAATCCACACAATGTCTTTGGATCCTGATTCAATAGACAATATTCCTAAATGTAAATGCATCTTCTAAGATTTCCACACGAAAGAGGGCCATGAGGCAAACATTGCATTTGGGGGACTACGAGGAAGAGGAGTGAAGAAACAAGACCCACCAATTGAGCGAGAGCTTCACTTAGCTTTGGAGGACCTCTTTTACGGCTGCACCAAAAAGATCAAAATTTCTCGCAGGGTAAATCTGAAGTCTTTCCTTAGGTCTTGGACAACTGAAATGTAATTTCCATTTCTTCTTAGACGTTCCATTGACATTTCAGAATGTTTGTTGTACCGTCCTTGGCAGGTTATGAATGAAGATGGACACACATCCAGCATCAAAGACAAGATTCTTACTATCAATGTCAAACCAGGTTGGAATGAAGGAACAAGAATAACATTCCCAAATGAGGGAGATCAGGTGAACTGGCATTACAGGCATTTCCTAGTAATTAAGGATATGAATTCATCCACATTCTGTTCAATAGAGATAAGTACAAGAAGCATCCATGTGTTTGCTGTTCATTTTTGTTTATTTCATACATTTCTTTGTTTACAGGGACCTAATAATATCCCAGCAGACATTGTATTTATTGTGCGTCAGAAGAGTCATTCCCGCTTTACCCGCCAGAATGACGACTTGATTTACACTGCGTATATAACGCTGGAAAAGGTAAGACATTACATCAGATTTTGACATGGATACTAGTTGCCATGGATGCCCGTCTGTTTGAGTTAAGAAACCCCTCTCTGGAAGTGCTATTAACCTAAGCCACTAGTATGACATTATTTGTACTATACAGTGCTAAGCTTTTGCTTTTGGTTTGTAGTCTGTGGTAATGACTATGCCTGAAAAGGCTTACAATGCAGTGAGCCAAACAGGTGTTGGTAATCACTAATCAAGTGAAGCACACCACAGTGCTGCTATTACAAAAGCTGAAACGATCTGAATCATTACTTAACCCGTACCTCAAAAAAAAAAACAATCCTTTGATTCAGTTGAAACACTGGACTTAAAAAAACTTTAGAGTGCTTAATTTGCAAGAATTGGTTGCATTAATAACAGTAGACAGAAGACCGTAAATCTGTTGTGGTAATAAGTTCATAAGCCGCTTTGGCCAACAAACCCACAGCCTTTATCAACAGCTGTTTTAAGCTCTCAGATTCTGAGTGATGTGTGTTTAAGAGAATGAGTTCAAAATCTATTTTCAGTGTGTAAACTACAATTTTCCTTCATGAAAAAGTGCCTCCCTTTCACAGGATAGGACTTTACATTAAATTGATTTAATGTAACCTTGCATTCAGGTGCTACTCAGGTGCTGTAAGCACTATAACCCATGTTTAAGCTGATAAATCACACATTACATTTTAAAGTGTAATCTTATGGACATTCTCTGACATATAATCATGACAGGCTCTGACTGGCTTCTCCATCAGTGTTGAGACACTTGACAGCAGGCTTCTCAGCATCCCAATCAATGATATTGTGCAGTGAGTATTTCTGTACTCTTCCCATGTGACTACATACACATTGCCTGACTTTTAGAGGAAAGAGGGTATAGACCCCAGTTTAGTAATAACTTGTCTGCCAAGGTCATTTAAATTTTGTGATTCATCCTTGCTCATCGAGGTCACTAAGGTGTCTTTCCTTGTTGTTCCTAGTCCCTCTTACAGTAAGGAGGTACTAGGTGAAGGGATGCCAGCAGGCAGCTGCCCAAGCAAGAGAGGAAACCTCATCATCAAGTTTGTCATTACTTTCCCGCAGAAGCTCTCCACGGAGAAGAAACAACTCATTAGGCAAGCTTTTCGGACTTGATGCGTCAAACCAATAGACCAAGAATGCACTATAAATACACACGTGCCCTTGTTTCTTCAGCCCAACTTCTATTTGACAACTTTTCCACCAGAATAAAAAAAAGCTGTTAAAAACAGAATTTTATTTGAATTAAAACACATAAGCTTTAAAAGACAGAGGAAATAAGACCAGCTTTCCATCTTCAGGTGTTCCTTGAGTGAAACTAGTTACACGGACTGCAAGCATAGATGTAAACAAGGGAATTGGGGATTTCTAAACTAGACTAATATCAGTAAGAGGTAGATAGGCAAGACTGATGCAAGACTGATGCAAGAGGAACTTCAGGCACATGTGCACAGATTACTATCTAAAGCGGGGAGGCCCTGTTATTGCGGGCCATCATCATAGCACGTTTAAGCTGCTCGTATGTCACGAACATCACCACGTTCCAGGAGCCCAGTCTCAAGAAAGAAGGCATGAACCTGAAAAATGAAACATGAAACCATAAGCACTACAGTAAGTTGCAGTGTCAACAAACAAGCTTCATCCAACATGCCTACCCCCCTTCCCTGAGAGAACGCATCTCTGTGGACAGAGCCACATTTGGTACTTTGCAAGAGGAGATAGAAGAGGCCTAGACAAGGCCTCTCATAAGACATATTGTGACCTACCCTTTGTAGAAAGCCATGGGTCCCTCTTTGAGTAGCATGGAGAAAGCGCAGTTTACAGCACTGCTGTACTGGCCATGAGAGGAGTTCATGTATCTTGTCTTCACAACATCAACTGGTGAGGCAATCACTGTGGTGCAGAAACCTGCACCAAAGGCTGACGTGAAGTGGCACGGGAGATCATCTGCAGAAGAAAAATCTCAGTTTAATAGTCTATACAACATTCTACTGTGAATATTTACTACTTGTATATACAATCAGAAAACTGTAGAGCAGGGGTCAAACCTAGCTATATCAGGACATACTTTAAAATCAAATAAATTACCAGTCATGGGAGTGGATCTGAGGAGTGCATCCTTAATTAAGTCGTACGTGACCAACTCCGTGCAGTTCACTATGGCATTGCGAGCGATATTTGGGCCCATCCCTGTGCACACAACACACACACACACACCCACACACACACACACACACACACACACACACACACACACACACTTTAGTTGAGGTGAAGCTGGTAGCACATTTGCAATGCAAAGAAATTTAATTTGCAAGTAAGTCGGTTTGGCAGCAGCAGTTCCAGAACCAAATAGCCTGTGTGCACCAGATCAAGTCACTCATGTCCCCTTGGGCCCATCTTACCTTTCCACAGCCCTCGGACGCCCTCTTCTCTGGCGATGGTCCTGTAGGCATCCATGGTACCATGATAACGCTTAGCAGCACCTCCACAGCTGACCTGTGCCTGAAATCGCACCTTGACCACATCCGTTGGCTGTGCCACAGCAACAGCCATGGCACCTGTTGTGCAGCCTGCCAGAAGACGACTACCGATCCCAACATCTTAAATAAATAAATAAACAAACAAACACCTAATTAACATACAGTAAACGGCACGGTGCACAGGCTACAACCGACAACAGTTGTGTTTCTTTCCAGCAGAATTTCAGTTCATTATTAAAACAGTTTTCTACAAATTTTAATCTGACCAAATACCAAAGTCTCCAATAGTCAGTTATGTTAGTCAGTTAATTAGAGTAAAGTACTGTTCAACATACAACCCCAACACAAAACTCACGTTCTGAGCCCTTTGTGTAAAACTGCTTGACAGAGTCGTAGAGGCCAATGCGAACTGAGGCAAAGCTCATCTGTCTCTGGAGGCCGGCCACCAGCCCGCTGTAAAGACTCCGGGCCCCCTCCGTGCGCACCATGGTGGTGATGGTGCCGAACACGCCTCGATACTGCAAACCCTTGACCGGCCCAGCATTTTTGTGGCCTTTGGCTTCACCCTGGATCTGCACAGAACAAAGGGGTTTGGAGAGACTTTACAGATATTGGAATGGGTCTAGGGGGCAGGGGGAGAAAGAGCCAGACTCCAGCCAAAAGTGTCCTGTGCAGCAAAGGTCCGATGGGCCTGCGGAATCCTAGGGCTTAATCATCCCATGGGTCTGCTATGGCAACAAGCATGAGGAAATGGTAGAGGAAAGGGGGAAAAAAAGCAAAAGAGTTGGGAGAAATAGAAGAAAGTGTTGGTCAGAATGAGGCTTTAAAATGTGGGCAAGTGTAAATGGTTTCCATTTGACATTGCAGTACCTTAGATCACCACTAGAGAGTAGCAGGCATCTATCCCATGCACTTGTTTGGAGGAGAAACATGAGAACAAAGAGAAGTAAGGCCAGGGTCATGAGAACTCACCTGGAGCCTAACTTTGGCAGTGTCCAGTGGGAAAGTGACCAAGTCAGCAATGCATGCAGCGGTTCCAGCACCGACAAACTTCACAGCTGCGGTGGGAGGTACATCAGCAGGGCCAAAACCAACCATTTTTCTGCTCCTTCAGGCCAGTGGGGCTTTAAATGTGACGTTTGGATTGGATGATGTGAACACAAGATAGGTGAACTCAAGCCTAGAGGGAGACATGTTTTAGATAATATAATTGGGCTGACTCCTTTATTGCAAAACAAAGTTGTCATAAATACATTTTGACAAATAAAAGTTCAAACTCTTTCCACCAAAATTAATTTTCTCTATATCCAATTTAATTAGGCCATCAGTAACAACTGACATTCACAAACTCTTAAACCTGTTAAGAAACCAGGAAGCGCTAATTACAAGAGAACATCTTGTCCCGTGGCGAGTGTACATGAGGAGGGGTGAGGGTAGCCTGCACGTGAACCATGCACGCAAACATGTTTGGGAAGCTCACCCTATACTCACGGAAGCAGCCTCGCAACCTCATTGGTAGAATCATTTGTTGCTATGCTAATATGTTCAGCGCACTGAACTGATGTGGCCTCACAAAGGAAGCGCTGTACCAGTCAGTTCCGTGATGCTGAATCAGATTGACAACAAATGACAGAAAGGCTCTGGAGAGGAACAATAGATTGGCCTGCCTCACCCCATGAATGACTAGTCATGATAAATAAAACAGTTCATTACTCCGAGTTCTATTTTTGAGAAAACTTGCCTCTGTCAATTGGTAATGGCCAACTGTAGCCGAAGATTAACGTTACACCTTGTTAAACTCTAACAGTTCTTCCATATGGATGTTTTAATTCCGAAAACAAAAAAAAAACAACAAACAAACAAACAAACAAAAAAAACACGTTCTTACCTTCACTCAAGTTACCCAGGATGGGAAAGCCGATAATCAGGATTCTCTGAAAGTATCCCTCTGGTTGAAATTACTTTCAACTATAATTACGTTGCCTTGTTCTTCCATAGAAAATCGTTGCAATACAAGACAATACAAAAGCATACTCCAGGAGTCTGAGGGAAAAAAATCCATGCCAACTGGTTAGGGGGATCGACAAAATGTAAAACTGAATGTAAACTGAGTGAAAACTGAATGTGTCGTCGGACAACAAATGTAAACATCCTGCGGTCTAGGAAATTTAACTCGAATCAGTAAGACGCAGTACAACTTGGCACCACAGGGTAATGAACTTAAACTTACCGTGAAAGATGGAGAGAAGAGATCAAGGGGAAAAAATGAAAAGCTACTTTTTCTTTTCTCGAATTAGATACGAACCACTCTCAACCAAAGCCTGTTAAAACCGGTCGACGACAGCCAAAAGTGAGGAAGCGTCTGGCTATTTATACACTGACAAAGGCGTGACGTCATATGAAAGCAGCTGCGTTAGCTGAGAAGAAATGCTGAGTGGGACTGGCTGTCCATTGATCATGGTCATGTTTTAACCCTAAAGTTTTATCAAGGTGTTTCAAGCTAGACTTGATTGTCCTCTGTAAAATGTAAGTACTTCTTACGCTTTTTGTTGACAGATTGGGTATGTTGACTGCAGACAATGAAAAGTTTGGAAGTGATACCCTCTCCACCTTCAAGAAACTCTTGAAGACCCAGCTCTTCCAAGAATATCTCCTGGCGTGAATTTTGAGAATGCACTTAACAACTTGTACTTAACTTCTCTTTTTTGCTGCACTTTATTGCACTATTGCACTTTCAACTTAAAATAGTGCAGTTTTATGTTAGCAATATGCACTCTTTGTTAGTTTCTTTCATTGTGTTGTAGCTTAAATGTTATCCTCTTTTGTAAGTCGCTTTGGATAAAAGTGTCTGCTGAATGCTTAAATGTAAATGTAAATGGAAGTGTTCTGGCAGTGTTTGATCTGGCATAAGGGAGTCTTATCAGTGGCGTAAAGTTGACCCCCGTTGCCCCCGCGAGGCAGGTCGGCCTACAGTCCAAAAGGTCTCGCCCCACCTATCAAATTAAAGTTTGAAAATGAATTATATTGTTATATATCCCCACCACATTTGACAGTAGGAAAAACATTTCTCAAAGTAGCCTAGTTCAACTGACCTGTTGGAGGCAGCTTTTTGTGCTGTGGTCACGTCCATCTGACTGACATGTAGGCCTATGATTTGATGTCAGCAATGTAACGTCATGTCTTGTCTGGATGAAATCCACTGTAGCCTGTTTGCTTAAAAAGGAATTGGCATGGCATTCAAGTACTACATCCGATGGACAAGCCAGAGCTATAGGTCTGACAATGTCTTAATAGCAATGCTTTGGTCACAGTCACAAACGAATTGTGCATGTCAAGTAGTAGACTAGGTGTTTTGAATCATTTTAAATCGAGACAAGCAAATGACGTTTTAAAGCAATGACTATCTATGTATAGTTGCTGGTTTAAAATTGTCATCGTATGTTTGTGTGCGAGTTGGGAGAAAAGGGCAAGAGAACAACTGTGTAACAGCCTCTTTTCTATCAGGGAACACTGAATTACGGCCATTGGGAGCCGCATTCAAGCAAGTGGATTTTACGTGAATGGCAGACTGCAAGCCAAACGTTGAGACAGAGCACATGCACGAGAAATGTTTAAAAGTACAACACTGCAGCTTAGAGTTCGGAGTATAGACATATGTCTTAAGCTACATTTATGCAGCCATGGATTTAGATTTAGGACTATTGCCCTTTTTGAAATTTTGAGCAGAGCATTATCATGCATTATCCTTTAGGCTATAGCCCTACCTTTGATGCTTCATTTTACTATATAGGGACCTATTAAAATTAAAAAGGAATTTATAATCTGTCTTATAAATAGTGAGAAACAATCCAATACAAAAGTTTGCTTTTTTGAGGTAGGTGTAGCCTACTCTTTGAAGTATTTTATCTTCCAATTATTTTATCATCTGCAAGTCATTTAAGGCCTATATGATTATGTGATGCACACATTGTAATTTTAGGCCTATACGATCATGTGACGCACACATTGTCCATTGTCCATCCAGAATGCAAGTTCTGTGTTCAGGGCAGGCAAATCTAACTGCGCTTCACGTGTGCATTGTACCTATCCAACCAAATGGACCTCGGAGGGAGAACCCCATTTGGTTTCTTGCAGAGGGGCACCATGCGTTTGCAAACCATCAGTATCCATCAGTATGATGGTAGTGTTATGGTTATCCTAGGCCTACTTGACCTCCATCTTATCAAAAACTATTGTCAGTCCTATGACCATTAAACTTTTTTTAAGCCTTTAAATCACACACAACATGCAGGGACATCCTTGGATATATTTGACCTCCTGAGAATTACATGAACCAGATTGTGGCTTTTACCTGGGCTCCTTTCCATCACATCTTTTTCAACCTACACACACAGCCACACATAAGCAGCAGCACTGCCTGCATTGAGTAGCTGGGGGCAGTGGAGGTTGTAGATGCAGTACTTTGAGGACCAAGGGCAGTCTGTAAAACTCTCTCTCTCTCCCTCTCCTACCACTCCCCATCTTCCAGCCAGTCAGCATCCTCTCAAGAATACACCCACCGCTCTACCAACATCTGGTTTGCCTTTCCTCTTTAGGATCTATTAATACAAACTGAGACAATGCTATTTTAATGTATTCACTTCTCAATAGATAAGTAAACAAAGTTTGAAAAGATTGTTTGATCAGCCTGTTTAACAAAAAAGAGAAAAAGTGTGTCAAAATGGTTACTTGGTGACCAAACACTTCCCCATAGACTGCATTTACTGTCTTCACTTCCCTCTTTGCAAAGTGTTCTTGTCTCAATTCCTGACTGTATTTAAGTACAAAAGGCCATGTGTGGATTTTAAGGGCCAGAATATGTATGGAATCATTTAAAGAGGGAACTTATGTGCAGTAGATCCTGCTGAGTCACAGTGATGTTTGAGTCTACGATCTGCAAATTGAATCAACATGTCAGGCATTTGTGGAGTCTTACCTAATAGCCAACAGTATTCAGAGGTGTTTATGGTCAATTTACATAACTCACAGAGTACAGAACATTCTGTTTTCAAGTAGGTTTTTATACATTTAATTCAGTTTTAAATTGCAAATACACTAAGAGTCAAAGTATAGTTCTATGCAAGTGTTTTTTACAGGTCATTTATACAGCTTTTTTCCTGCATGTGTACATCTTCTGAACATTTTAAAGCGAGTAAAGAGGGACTTCTTTTATTAATGGCATCAGTATTTATAATAAGATGCATGATAAGTCTTAGAGTGAGAGAAGTTTTAAAATGTCTGCATCCACATGTCTGCATCCAACTAACCCCACATAATTCAGTGTAAATAGACATAATTTACACAAATAAACAAAATTTGAGGGCTGAAAATTCTTATAAGAATTCTGTTTCAAAATCTGATATTAATCAAGGCTGACTAGGCATACATAAGGCTAAGGTAATGTATGAACACAAGGAGGTACTAGGTCCATGTTACCAAATAGGTCTTAGTAGGCAGGCCAAGACGTTCATTATTACACTTAAAGGAATAATCTGGAGTAATGGGGTAAAATGCTTCCTATGCCAATTTTTGGATGTTTATGAGTTCATACGTTGAGTTGGTAGCACAATCACCTCAGTCGTTTTGAGCTATTTTTCGGCGGTTTCAATCAAAAGCGATAAAATGGCAGCGCATGTAATTGTGCCAATGCAAAACGTTATTTTAAACCCATTCTACAACTCAAAATATTACACTTTTGTGGAAGTGAGTAGAAGGTTCAAACAGACAAATCGAAGTGTCCCTAACTCTGCAACTGTACTTAAGTGTCACATCCGATTGACGTGATTGTGCTGCCAACTCAACGTATGAACTCCTAATCATCCAAAAATTGTTATAAGAGGCATTTTACTTGAGATTATTTCTTTCAATATGAAGTCAACGTGAAACAATCATCATTCTGTTTGTATGTGTAACCCTAAACTCAACATTGGTCAATTCAGTAACAATTCATCAATGTATTATAAACATATCTTTATTTATGTCATGTACATGTATGCATGAATACAAAAGACATACAAATGGTAAATAGTAGCCTAGCAGGAATTTGGTTGCCATAGAGTAGTGCAAATATACTGTACAATTTTATACAAATATTACAAGCCATACAAGAGCACTCTAAATAGTGGACCCAACATAAGCAACATACTGTATGCAGTTGATTTCAGCGCTACATTTATACAGAGATACCAGTATGCTGTTGTGATGCAGCAACATATTTTGTAAACACTTTCTTCACAATACATTTGCATTAATTCCCCTATGTATTTTCCTTTATGACACTTTCTTGACAGGAATGCCGTCTCATTTACTGCCACTCCACTTGTCTTCTTTCACATTTTGTTCTGACAAAGCTGGTTTGGCCACATAGTCCATCACCTCACCATTGTCAGATGGACAAGATAACTTGGCCACATTGATGATAGCTTCACCACTCTTAGATGCCAGGGCACCTCCTTTGCCTCAAAAGTTAAATGAATAGTCAGTCTTTTGGAAAATGCCCTTCTTCAGCCCTCTCAGGTAGCCACATACATATAGGCTACCGTCATCTTTCTGCGTCTTTATTTTCTCCACGTAGATGACCCTGCTCTTCCCCTGATCCGGAACGACCACAGTGAATTTTGCCAAATGCAGCATGAACTGCGCTCAAAACAGAACATCAAATCGGTGACTCCAAAGACTGTTGTGTTCTCATCATTGCACGTTTGATTTGCTCATAGGAAACAAACATCACGATATTCCAGGATCCCAGGCGTAAGAAAGAGGGCATAAATCTATGGGACAAAACAAGAGAAAACCTTAGTGAAAATATTACAAACATAACAATATAGTTTAATGCAAATAGTGGAACATAAAACCCTAAGCCAGTTAACTATTAATCCAGACAAAAGCATATTGCGGTTCCTTCAAGTGACAGAAAGGTCAGTATATACACACCCTTTGTAGAAGGCACTGGGTCCCTCTTTGGTCAGCATTGTTAGGGCACAATTGATGGCACTGGTGTACTGGCCAGGGGTAGAATTCATGAACCTGGTCTTAACCACATCCACTGGAGATGCCACAATCGTGGTGCAGAAACCAGCCCCAAAAGCAGCCGTGAAATGGCATGGAAGGTTATCTGTAGGGGACATAGGTGCATTGTATAAGTATGTGCCCAATGTACAAACCTAATGGTAAGAACACTATTTATGCAGCTATAATATGATATCACCAGGAAAAGTAGCTCACCTGTCATGAGATCATACTTGAGAATGAGTTCTTTGATGATGTCATATGTGACCAGCTCAGCACAGTTGACAATGGCATTGCGAGTGATGTTGGGCAGACAACCTGAAATGCAAACACTGCAATGGTCAGCACACACGATATTTCAAACGGAATGTGTTGGTGAAAGGAGTTTGAGCTTCTTTAAATCCCTGTTTGGCTAATCTTTGAATGATTAATTAGAGGTATAGATACCTTTCCAAAGACCTCGGACTCCCTCGTGACGGGCAATGGTTCTGTAGGCATCCATGGTGCCGTTGTATCTTTTTCCACCGTCTGCCAGGCGTACCTGTGCTTGAAATCGGACTTTCACCACATCAGTGGGCTGGGCAAATGCAACTGCCATGGCACCAGTTGTACAGCCAGCCATCAAACGGGTAACAATACTGGCATCTAGGAGGGAAGATAATGGAATAAGGAGTTGAATAACACTATGTGTAAGAGTGAAATGTTAAAGTTATCGCATCCACAAATGTATTTACCTCGCCATAAATAAGATTGTGAACTCTGACATTATCTTGTAATTTGCTAGTCACAATACATGTGGCTTTTGAGCTTTACCATTACGCAAAATATATGCAAACAATTATGGCAACTTACTTTCTGAGCCCCTTGTGTAAAACTGCTTCATGGAGTCGTAGAGGCCAATGCGAACTGAAGCGAAGCTCATCTGTCTCTGGAGGCCGGCCACAAGGCCGCTGTAAAGACTCCGGGCTCCCTCCGTGCGGATCATGGTGATGATGGTCCCAAACACGCCTCGATACTTCACTGCTACCATGCCCTCCACAGCTCTCACCTCTCCCTGGATCTGGAACAAGAAAATAGCGAAGCACAAAAGAAGGCAGGTTGAGCTTTGTTCACACATTACACTTATTCAATTGTGATTTTTGTGCCTTTGTGCATTGTACATTGTCCAAATGTTCAAAGGAAAATTTCAGCAGAGTAAAAAGTCCACCCACTTGTAGTCGGACTTTAGCAGTGTCCAGAGGAAATGTAACAAGGTCTGCAATGCATGCTGCCGTTCCAGCACCAAAGAATTTCACAGTGGCTGTTGGAGCCAAGTCGGTGGGCTTCAGTCCAACCATGGTTATTCGTCAGACAGGTACTGATGGGATTAGGATGGGGTCCTCCTCACAAAAGCTATGGTTCCTCTGATATAAAGCTTGCTATTGTATTGGAGTAAAAAAAAAAAAAGAAAAATATATTATTTAAAAAAAAAACAAAATGAAATAGAAAAAAAAAACAATTTCCATTGTAGAGTAAATGGTACAATAATAATGAATTTATTTATGTATTCATTTATTGCATTATTTGCATGCAATGGCTGATGAGAGATGTTAAAATGTGCTCACCTCTTCAATGATATGGAGCCACAGTCAAGTCTCTGCAGAGTTCACAGTAGCCTAAGTTCTTTCTTCAAATCGTTTTACAGCTGAAACTTTGTGTGGAACTGTATGGAATTAATATCCAATGCAGCACTCCGGCACCTAATGTGAAAAGAATGAACAAAAACTAAGAATCACTGGCTAACAAAACTTTCATGTCGACACTATCTAATATAGCGCCAAATGTTGACAATATGGTGTCATCTGTTTACCCCTTCTCCAAGCCTGTTCACCTTCTCTTATAGATCTATTTCAGAAGATCCCTCTATGAGTTATAACCTACTGCTAATGTAACCTATAGGCCTAATTATAATGCAAAGTCCTCATATTTACCTGAAAATGCTTGTGTATATTTTCTTGATAATCCGTTTGTTGTGTCTACAGTATTCCTGAGTGCTATATTCCTTTAGACCTTTTGGCTACAGAGGGTTTCAAGAAATGCTTAAATGTTGTTGAACGAGTTCTCAATTTATACGCGCATGCCCTGCTGGCCATCATTCAAGTTGCGTGCGTTAGTGACGAATCAATTCTATATTTAACCGCAGGGTTTACAGCGCAGGAGGCAGTCTGTGCCGCTGAACTTGTTTACACACACCACCACCACTGGGAAGGAAACCGACAGTAGACAAGGAATTCACCGTGACTCTTCATCAGCTTGCTTGGCATTGGTCAGGCAAGGGTGACTGACTGTGAAGATCATATGAGGTTTAGATAGGATACTTCTCATTATTTCTAAATTTCTAACATTGTCCAGAAGATAGAGAGATCTAAATTGCTCACTCCTCCTGGCCTGTCATCAAATCTTTAATCGAAGCCGTCAGCCCTGCAGGTGTGCATAACAATATGAGAGAGACACCTTTCCCTACCCACATAATTATTGTATGACAATTAAGCCGCTATTTAGCTATATCAGTCTGAGTCTATATCAGAGAAGGCTGTTTCTTGAAAAACAAAATGTACCAAAGCTTGATGATAGGTTGTGCAAGTTCATGGAAAACCATCCCTCAGATACGCCATAGATATTAGCCAATCCATACATGGTGCTCCAGTGGGTGTGCGTCTGTGTGTCCAATACATGACTGCAATAAATCATAGCTGTCTGCAGGCAGTACACATCTGGAAAAGGACCAAAACATATTGCAAGATTACAGAAACACGCAGGTCTCAGCCTTCACAAGTCAAGACAGTGGTTTGTTTGTTTGTGTGTGTGTGTGTGTATGTGAGACAGAGAGAGAGAGAGAGAGTTGTCTTTCTCTCAGTGTTGGCCTGTGGTTGTCTATGTGTGATTTTTTTAGAAACTGTTTAGAGGGGAGGATATCAGTGCCCTAAGAACTCCTGAGTAACCAAGACTTTCCATGTGACTTTTCCCCCTCACTGAGGGTTCAAAACAAGTCAGTCCACCTATGATGATCAGCTGCCTAGTTCCACTTTCACACAAGGTTTGTTGTTGACTGCACTAACTGGCTGATGAGTTCGGAGAGAAGGTATGACACAATGGCACATTTCCTGGAAGGTGAAAGGTAAACTACAGAAAAGTGCAGACTGAATCATTCTATGAGAGGCTTTCTAGGTTCCCCATGTTGTTATGTTACAATAGACATCTTTCTTCAGCATCTGAACCAAATCTGAATAAAAAGGCTTCCTATCTATCCTTCATAACAAAATAACAAAGTAGCACAATAAAAAGATAAAATATTGACAGTCTAAACACTGCTAGTGTTGGAACTTATATTTACTTTGTTCTGTTGACAGTCTTCTTGTGCAAACACTTGATGGGTTCTTGACCTTTCACTTTAAATTCTCAAGAGGTGCAAAGCCAAGTTACATAAGTGTGAAATTTTCAGTCAGTATGCAGCGAACGCAAAACAAACTCACGAATTGGCAACAGATTGTTTGTCTGCATGCATGCAATGTCTGCATGCCCACACTTTATCATGGAAGCAACTGATAAAAGATATTTACAAAAAAACAACAAATGTTTTTGTTCGTGTCACTTTCATCACCTTGAAACTCTTGCATTGTCTCTAGGGCACACAATATGCCTGTGCCATGGCATGCAAGTCTATAGAGCCAAGGGGGAATGGAATCACTGGTATGTGTCTCTACCACATTAGTGCTGTTTGAGCAGGAGCTCTCAGCCCTGAGCATGCCGGCTGTCTTCTCACTGGCTCGAACCAGTTCCTTCAACACATGCTGTGACATTTAAGTTCCTCACTGTGGTAAACAACTGCACGCCCCGTTCTTGACCAAGTCCCCCTGCTGTTCGACCCTCCTCGTCCTAAACTTGAAACCGGACCCAGGTATGTCAGTCTGACGTACGCACACGTCTGGCATGGGCTCCACTGCCACTATAAGTCATGCCCTGCTCATGAATAAGTAATAGCTTTGTCTGAACTATGACTATCTATAAATAATCATCCAGGACAGTGTGTTCAGGTTAGTGGAAGTCCAGCTCTTCAATTAGGTCAAATGGTGATACATGTGTGTAGTGACTGTACTGTGTACATTCATACTTGTATACAGATGGCTTATCTGCAGAGTTTCCACAACAAATGTGTGTCATGTTCATACATGGTGAATGTCAAGTCAAAACAACTTTGTATCAAGTGTGTGTACTGTTTATTTGGAGAGGAGAGACAGACAGTGAGGTGAAACCAATTTCTTCATGGAGAATTAATAAGGTCAATGTAGGCTGTGGAAGAGGGGCAATAGGATCTGTTTCTATTCTGAACAGTCTACTCCTTCCAATGTCTGTCTGGGCACCACAGTACCATCGTTGCTGGACTAGAGTGACCTCTGAGCCATTTGCAGTCATCACACCCCACTCCCCCCCCCCACACACACACCATACCCTGTATTTTCCATTGCGATGGCACGGCACGTTCTTACTCCGTATGAACCATAAAAAGGCAATGTGCTTGCCTTTTAACCCAGTACTGCTGGATTAAGGACTGCGTTGTTGCCTTAGGGAGTGCCAAGCTGTGTGATCTAGAATCTCTCTAATTCAGATCCGGCCTCCCAGGCCCAAAGACAATAAAATGTTAGGACTGTTGCGTCACAACTAATCTGTGCAAGCACATGTTGCATTGTTCTTGTCGTTTTGTTTGTACTGCTTTATGCATAAGGTGCAGAATGACTGCTTAAAGTTGTTCCCATCATAAAGTGTACTTGTCTTTTAAAACAAACCACGTCAGTTAGATTTTTATGATGATCAGCATGATTTTTTTAACAATCTCTAGTGGTCTTGAGTTTTTCTCCAAAGTTTTTCACATGTGATTTTCACGAAGTGATTTCAAGTTGTGTGATCCTTAAGCCTGTTGGATAGAATGAAAAAAAACAGCAGTTAGAGTGAATTTTGTTTTAGAAACTGTCACTCCATGTATAGTGATACATTCATTGATTGTGCCTCACATTCTGTCACCTACAATCCAATATTTTCTATAAACAGTGCAGTCTGTGTTCATGGGACAAAAAAAAAATGACGTACTACTGTAACATTCAGATCAATGTGATAGGCCTAACAGAAGGCAATCAACCAATCAGAACACTAATGCGCCTGTCATTCAAATTCTTATTTGCTATAGCATCAAAGATGTAGGGGGTGGGACTGAGGTGAAGATGAACGTATTTCATTTGGCAGCTCTGAGTTCAAAATAGCTCGCTTCCTGGAAATATTCAAACTCTGAGGACCGATGACTCAGTCTGATGACTAAATAAGGATGGATGACATCTCTGGCTGGGTGCTGAGTGCCTGAGCAGCGACCAGTAAAGAACAGAGGAGCCAGCGACCAGTAAAGAACTTCACACCCTCCTGTCCACTGTACACATCCAGCTATGCAAATATGGCCCTTTTTCCACTCTCACACACCGTGCTTCACTACCTGCTTGCGTCTATTACACCAGACAATAAAGCCAGAGATTTCTGGCTTGATTGCCTGTTGCAGCCTGGGCAAGGTTGATTTTCTTAGAGTCCAGCTGCAATTGCCCCATTTTAAAGACAGTGATTGTTCTATGATATCTCCTCTCGCTAGCTCAGTCCTGTTGCATAAGCACATTCTGGAGCAGTTATTGCACTGGTGACACAGTTGTTACGAACAATAAAACAACTATTTATGTGACTCCAGTTATATATCTTGTGAAATATGGCTTGATATCAATCCTACACAAGCGATGACAAGTATTAAATTCATAGTGATCATTCACAGCAAGGCACGATAAGTAGAATTTGAGCAAAGTTCAGGCTCTTGTTAACCTCTGGCATACTAGAATGACACAGATGAAATGGAGCTGGAATGGAACGACAGAGAACTGCCATTGCCAACTATAAGCTGGGGGGGGGGGGGGGGGGGTGTCAGACTATCTTGGAACAGACTTAAAGGCATATCAAACAATTACCGAGTCTAATAGTGTCTTTGCTTTTGTGATAACAAAGGGGAACAGCCCTCAGTGGTGAAAGGAAATCAGAACATGTAGTCACACAGTCACAGGCTATATAATAACTCACAAATAAGTCACACCCAAACATCTTCCTCTGGCAATTTTCGGAAATATTTGTCATAGTCATATTGGCCAATGACCTCTTGACCGTGCTACACTCATGTTAAAATTCACAGCTACATCTGTAGCTGTATCTCTCCATCATGACTAATCATTTCAAAGGCATATCTTCACATTCTTGTTTTGAATTGCTTGAGGCTACACCTGAGGAAAGACCTACCTGAGGGCTTTACAATGTCAGCTATGCTGAACTTCACCTCACCAAACTCACCTTGATGGCCTAAGAACTAGAACTATGAACAGAAGACTGAGAGCATTTCAGCTTACGGAAGAATGAACAGCCATGCTAAACTTGTTCTCAAAGAAAACCCAGATCTCGGTGCTCTGTCAATTTACTGTAGTTGTCTTGAACCAAACTTTCAAGTTCCTTCACCTGCAGTGCACATCTCTGCATGAGATCTGAATGTATTGTGCAATGAGTATAGATGATGATGATGATGATGATGACATGTGCATGAGGAAGATTACAGTTATGGAAAGTATTTTACAATATAATAAAAAAAATCAAGTTATATTGCAGAGAAGACAAATATGAACAGATATTGTATGAGATTAGAGCCCACACAACACTATTGTGAGTTCTGTGCTGTGCTGTGTGTGTGTGTGTGTGTGTGTTTATGGGTGGGTGAGTGTATGTGTGTGTGTGTGTGTGTGTGTGTGTGTGTGTGTGTGTGTGTGTGTGTGTGTGTGTGTGTGTGTGGTGTGCGTGTGTGAGTGTGTGGGATGGGGATGGGAATGGGATGAAAAGTGGGGGTGGGAACCAGAACTGGGAGGAGACATATAGAGAGATGTGAATTACCCCAGCAGGAGGAGTTGTCAGGGGGTGTGGATAGATAGGAGGAGTTGAGGGTGAGACTTGGGTGTGGATGGAATACATCACTAGATTGGCCAGAAAAGACTGGTTTCATAATACCTATGTGAACACATCGAACTCATGAAGTTAGAGGCCATACAATAGAAATAAGATGTGTAAATGGAATCACACGAGTCATGCTAAGATCCCCATTCATCATTAGTCTAATTCCATTTTCTAAGCACTGGGGCTTAGACTCAATCAAATTAAATTGCATTGCAGGTATTGTTTGATCACGGCTGACAGCTGACATTAGGTAGACGTAGCACAGAGAATGGGGGAAAAGCTATCACACATCAAACCAGGTAGAAAGTCCAGGGCTAGCCATCAATTACAGGAGCTAGTTTAGATTTCAATGTCGAATTGTCTTAAAAATGGCTTTTGCATTCACTACTTGTTTTCACGCTAACTGCAGTGGATATCTACATCCATAGGCTTTTTTGACATTATGTCAATATGGTTGTTCTTCACAAGTCTGTTGTTATTTTTGGGATGTTTTCAACAACAGAAAGCACAGTGCACCTTTAGTTCTTTGCTGTGTCATCTTTGGGTTTTGGACAAGGACTGCACTGACTGTCCCCTTGAAGTACCTCTTACCACTGTCTGTATAAGCAATCCCAAAATATGTAATGTTATCTTTTCAGTAAAATTCTTATGGCAATAGGCTATCATATGTACATTTATTACAAATATTTGTGACAGAAATAAGCAAATGATGATTCTTCAGTCCCAATAAAGGAGAGCTGAACCACTCACTTTGAAATGTCACAATTTCAGGCTTTCCTTTCCAAATTATTGTGTCCCTTGTGTCTCCCGTAACTAGCAGCCCCAACTTGAAGTTGTCTATTTCTTGTAGGCCTACTTTTCATAAGCTTGTAGTCTCATAACTCCCTCTTCTGGAGAGCAGCGGCCACTGTATGTCTTTCATGTAACAAGGCCTCCAGCTGGTCTTTTTTTTTCAGCATCAGAGCAGTATGGGCCTTTCCAAAAGACTGGTGAGGGATGGTTTTCCTCATTACCATTAGACTTCATTCAATAGGTTGATTGACTAAAAAGTATTTTGTTTGTTTGTGGCTAAACTACTTACATAGGCTATGCAGTAGCCTATCCATAACAGCTGAGAATGTGAATGATGTGAGGCAGAGACTATGTCTGTGTCACATCTGGTTTGTGCATGGTGTGCCGCGCAGTTGCTGAAACTACATCAGGAAGATTGCTCAGTAGCAGACTATTCTTTGTCTTTTTGCATGCTGGCAGACAGAAGTGGCTGGAATGATCAATCACTCTTCACTGTCTACCCTCGTGGCCTGAAACCAGAGATCCGGTCTGAATTAGCGTGCCGAGATGATAAGCTGACTCTGAATCAGCTAATAACATTGCCCGTTAGGTTGGACAATCTCCTCAGAACCAGAGGACTCCTGAGGACCCGCTCCTGCCTCAGCGGTGAACACCTTCAAACCCTGCTTCCCCAGGAGCCTATGGAAAGAGGAAGCGTCAGAGATGGAACGCCTTGTGTTTGTACTGTGGGAGATCTGGCCATCTTCAAGCAACATGTGCTCACTGTCCTCCACCCCAAGAGCCTTGACAGTCTACCATGGTGAGTAGAGATTCCTTTAACATATCTTCTCAGCTGTTCAGTTTAACAGTGACTTTGAAATGGGGATCTTGTCAATACCTTGGTCCGGCCATAGTTGATTCTGGTGCTGTTAGCAATTTCATTGCTGAGGAGTTGGTGGATACCTTGAAGATTCCCAGAACTCCTTGTTTCCCTCCGTTGCGTGTGAATGCTATTGATGGTTAACCACTGGGCTCTGGAAGGGTCACAGAGAGAACACAGGTACCTAAGCTGACCATTAATCATGTTCGCAGAGAAACCCTACGTTTTTTTTTGTCATCAACTCGTCAGTCCACCCTATTGTCCTCGGTCTGCCATGGCCAACATGACCCTTGTATCTCCTGGTTTAACAGCAAAGTGCTTGCTTGGTTCCTAGCCTGTCAGAACCAGTGTCTACAAGTGCAATTCTCTTCCACCTCTGTTCTCCAAATCTGAAAGTAGGGGACGTCTCCATTCTACTGGAATACCAGGATTTAGCAGAAGTTTTCAGTAGGGCAAGGTAGCTTACTCAGCTACCACCTCATTGCCCATGGGACGGCTCCATCGACCATTGCCTGGGGCGCCAATGCCGTGCTCTCGAGTCTCTCCAGTGTCAGCAGGTCTTTTCTTTGTGAAAAGAAGGATGGCGGTTTAAGATAACAAAGGAACTACAAAGATTCCTTGCTTTCTCTAATTTCTACATGCGTTTTATTAATAATTTCAACTCTGTTGCAGCTCCTTTGACACCACTCCAGAAGGGATCTCCCTGTTGGTTCTCCTGGACACCTGAGGCATAGGAGGCATTCAGAACACTCAAATCCAGGTTCACGTTGGCCCTTTGCTGAAGCATCCAGACCCCACACTTCCTTTTAAAGTGGATGCCTTTGAGGTAGGTGTAGGTGCCATACTGTCTCAGCGTCAAGGTTATCCTGCCAAACTCTTCCCCTGTGCTTATTTTTCTAGAAAGCTGTCTCAAGCTGAGAGGAATTATGACGTGGGAAACAGAAAGCTACTAGCCATCAATCTCACACTGGAGGAATGGCGCCACTAGCTAAAGGGTGCACAACATCCCTTTGCAATCTATACTGACCACAAGAATCTAAAGTATATCTGCTCTATCAACTGGCTTACTCCTTGGCAAGCCAGATGGGCTTTATTCTTTACTCAGTTTCCATTTACCATCTCCTATCATCCTGGCTCAAAAAATACCAAGGCCAACTTTCACTCTTGCTTGTTTGACTCAACTCCAGTCGTTCTGGAACCCATTGTCCCACCAGTTTGTGTTTTAGCTCCCATTCACTGGGATCGGGAAAGGAAGATCCTGAAGGCCTCAGCCCAAGATCCACAACCACCTGAATGTCCATTGGATAGGCAGTCGCCTTATTACGTGGGCACACACATCCCTTGGCACAGGGCATCCTGACACCACGCGCACGCAGCAATTAATGTCATCTCAGCATTGGTGGCCCACTTTAAACAAGGATATCCAGTCTCATGTTCTGTCTTGTAGTGTTTATTCTCAGTCAAAGGTCCCCGACATCTGCCCCAGGTACCCTAGAGCCACTACCTATTCCTCAGCGTCCATGGACCCACTTCTCCATAGACTTCGTCACGAACCTGCCTTCATCAGAAGTTAATCCTACTATTCCGGTTATAGTGGACAGATTTTCTAAGGGCTGTCATGTTCCTATGCCTGTTTTCCCCACAGCTCTCCAGACTGCAGAGGCCATGTTCCACAATGTTTTCCGACATTTTGGCTTGCCAAAAGACATAATGTCTGACTGAGCTACTCAGGCCGACTTCAATACCTCGTCGATTGGGAGGGATGGCCCAGAGGAGCGGTCGAGGGTGGCAGCTGATGACATCCTGGATCCTATGCTCATGGCTGAATTTCACGCCCAGACCATCCTGCTCCCCGCACCCGGGGACGCCCTCCTGGTTGACAATCTAAAGCATCAGGAGGGGGGATTCTGTCACATCTGCTACGCCAAGTTCCTCTGTCCCTGTCCCAATCCCCGTCTGTACTCCGGTCCAAGTTTCTGCTCCAGCAACGTACGCACATGGTCTGCTCTTCGTCCCCAGTGTTTTAATGTTTCTGTCTCATTTGAGTTTGTTGGCCAGGTTTAGTACAGCTGCCTCCTATGTTGTAATTATGTTGTTTTATTTAAACCCTGGTCTCCCCTATTATCTCGGTATGGTTTTGGCGTTGTGTGGAAGACGCTAGTGAGGTCTAGTGAGGTTTTAGATGACATTAAAGTTACAAGTTCTGTGTTTCTGTCGTGTTTGGCCTTTGTGGCCTTTAAGTTTTCTAATTAAAGGAAGTCTTCAGCCCCTGCATCTGTACCTCTGAGTCTTCTGTGACGGTCTGTGGCTCAGCACTGGTGCTGATTGTCCTGACTACTTTTCTGCCTGCTACATCAGGGTGGATGGGCCTATTTGAAATCATGTGCAGAATACAACTTTACTATAGCCTGGGTAAAAACACAGATGCAGAATTGAAATTTGCAGTGCAGGTCTGTTTGGCTACCAGGTAATTGCAGCCCATTTCTAAATCACCAAAACCACAGGAAGTAATAACTACCACTTATCCAGCATGGAGCAGCTTTAGGATATGATTCGCCACCAATGAAGGCATCCGCGTTACTTTGCGTTAAACTATGGACGTGCATTTTCCTTCCAGTTGGGAAACCAACTGCAATTAAAACCTCTGCGTATGCCTACATATATGCTTCCATATAATTCCATAGGAGGGCGCTGTTTCTTTCCATTTGAATAAAGGTGCTTGAAAACCATGGCAAACTTTCTACCTAATCCAGAATACTTTCAGGGTGGTGTTGTCACTTTTGTAAAATATGATTTTAAAATGCAAGCTTACATGGAACGCTGAATATAAGACTGCAATAAACAAACAATTCAATAAATGACATTTGAGAACCATGGCAAAATAGAATGCATTTAAATCCATCTTTATTCCATTTTTTTAATGGAATTCAAATAAATTGACGATATTATCATTTTGCATATTAAAATAAGATTTGAACAATGTGTTTTCAAAATGCATTTATTAAATTGCACTGATTTTCTATTGCAATGCAATGCCTTTTTGAATTGGATATTGCAGATTGCATTTTCATTTGAATATTTCTACCTATTGGTCAACTTCCATAGGATCTTTTTTTTTTTAAGAATTTCTAAACTACAACCATAATAAACGATTTAGATTGAAGTAGTATATCAAATATGATTCCCAAATATGATTCCCAATTATTCCCTGATTATGATCAAACATCAGCCCCCCAGGGGGCGTTCAGACAAATACTGGGGAGGGGGCACTGTAAATGAGATAGCTGAAAGGCGGTGACAAAAAGGAGCAAACAAAGTATTAAATTATTTATTTATTCATTTGTTTATTTATTTATTTTACAATTTTTATGTCTTTTTCATGTTTTATTACATTGATTTTGACAATACACTGATCTCTCTGATTCAGTTTTTAGCCGAATGGTTTGCTCACTGATTTACAGTAGGAGTTTAGCAACTCTATTGCACATACTGTATTTACTCATTTATTGAATGTTGTATGTGTGTGGAGTGGCGGTGGTGTGTGTGCAGTTGGGGGGTGGCAAGGGGTGTCATGAGGACCTAAGGGTGCGTTCAAAAAAGCCTATCAGTATAAGATATCAAGATATTTGATTTAAGATTTCTAAAATGTAACTAAACAGATCTGATATGAAAGCGATGATAAATGATGTCTCTCTGCACTTTTATTACACCATTGCACTTTTAACTTAAAATACTGCAAATTTTATGTTAGTAATATGCCTATATCTTTGTTAGTTTAGTTGGAATGTTATCCTCTTTTGTAAGTCGCTTTGGATAAAAGCGTCTGCTAAATGCATAAATGTAATGTAAATGTAAATGATAAAGTAGTTTATTGTCATTTGTTCCAATCTCACTCCTGTCCAGTTAGAATAGGCTGTAAAAGCAAGCCTTTTGGAATGAGATCCATAAAAGTTATGTATTAAGGTCCATGGCCTAGTTTAGACTTTGTCCCTAACTTCTCTGTGCTCTTTGAAAATTCAGCATATGGTTCACCTCAGTGTACTGAATTGAGCGAGTTTTCCTCAGCCGCTTATCAGCGACAGTTAAGCCTAATGATGTGTCCCTGGTGTAGTCTGATCTCAAACCTGTAGTCTTGCAAAGATTCCATAAATAGTCATGTGAGGGCTAATGATGACGCTGGTCAGAAAACAAGATTGTTGTTTGAGGAGCCCTCTCCCCATATTCCAGCTGTAACATGTTATGTAAAAATGTAGGCCTTTGCTAAGGGTTTTGTTTTATATATAATAAAAAATATATAATAAAAGAAAGTGAAGCAGTTCAGTTCACTTTGTGCTTTGGTAGTCCTAGCACATGGCGAACAAGTAAATATATCACCTAAAATTCACTTTGCATCACTTGGCTGCTAACCTTTGGTCAGGTGCATACTGAATAGGAAGTGCTGCTACTGCATGTGTTCTGGTGCAAAATCCACATTGGCTTGGTCAGCAATAAGTAGATAAAGAAATAATAAAGACATGCAGATTGGACCCGGAAACCTTAATTGCACTCCTTTGTGGTGTAATATATAACTACAAAGCAGTAGTTCCATCAGAGTTAGGCGGAGGGCAGCTGTTTATAATCTGGAATTGTAGGCATATCAAACAGTCCTTTTATTTCACAAGGACCAACAGAAACATGTATCCATGCTTTCATTCCAACACAGATGGATTCTTAGAATTGGGGTTGAAATATGCCATTCTAGAAGGACTGTAACTTGTTGTGAATGCAGCCACCATACTTAACTAAGTAAAAAGTAGAACATTACACATGTCTTGCTAAACTGCATGACAGTGTTGTACCTGTGAAGCACAGAACTGAATTCAGTTTTTTCATAATTGTTTTAAAGCCTTGAATAAGTCAGTTCCACAATAGATTACTAATCTCGAATAATGATGCTCTGCTCCAAGGTCACTCTGGTCATCCTCCCCAAAACTAGTCCCTGTCCCCCTCTCACACTTTAAGACCTAACATCAGTGTCATGTCTCTCTACTCTATCATTTAATCCAAACTGAAAGGGACTCTTGGATCTATTTAACATGTCACTTTTTTGCAGAATAGGATTTTAAAATGAAAGCTTATATTGAACGATTGCAACAAACAAACAAGCAAACAAATAATTCAATAAATAACATTTGAGACTGAAGAACCATGGGATTTCATTGTCACTTTGCATATTAGAAAACAATTTGTTTAATCAAAGAATAGAAGCTTTTCAGAACACTGGTTAAAATGATATAATTGTGCCACAGCACTGTATTTCTTTACTTTATTGAATATGTGCATGTATGAAAATCAGTATAATGTCTTTGCTCTTTAGCATTTTTGACAATCGCAGAATTGTACAAGCTGAGCTGAGCACAGATCAGTTGGAGTTATGTATTAATTGTTAGTCTTAGTAATTAGATTGTTAGTCTAATTGCTACTCTCCATGAAAAGGTGTATAAAACACAGGTAAGGAATGTCAGATCTTCATCACATGTCTTACGGGCTATACTGTCAGATCTTCATCACATGTCTTAAGGGATATACTGTCAGATCTTCATCACATGTCTTAAGGGATATACTGTCACAGATGTGCTAATAACAGAATAACATGTTTTTTCTTGGTTTGGAATTTTCTTTGAGAGGTTAAAATTATTTGCTATGGAATTTTCCAGTGGGATTTTCCTCAGGGTTTTCATTATGAATAAAGCATTAATTAATACTTATTTTGGTAACACTTTCTATGAAGCTAGCATTCATAAAGCATTACAAATACATTTGTAAAGTTTTATAACTAATGTTATCAGTGTTCATAACCCTTTCTCATGAACCCTTTATGAATGTATTTATAATCCTTTATGGGTTTCTAAAAAAGTGTTGCCCTTGTTTTTCCCACCAACTATCTTTCTCACTGATTCATCCTCTCATTCAAATACATGTACAAAGATATCCACAACAGCAGTTTAGAAATAATATAAACAGCTATTCTGTGTACATGTATTCATAGTGTTCCTATGGGATATTCTAAAAAATGTTTTCTAAATCTCACATTTTTACCCAAATGTATGTATATCTCTGACAGTTTGGCTCCTTCTCGCTTACTTACACAGACCCCCTTCAAACAAAAAGGTGTACACCCACGCCAACAGTCACATATACACACACAAACACACGCACACACACACTTCCTTGCATTTACAGTACATAGCATTGATTTTGAAACCTGTCCAAATGATACCTAACACTCAACTGAATTTCAGTTTTTATCTGGGGTGAGAAATTATGCAAAAAGTTATGAAATGGTGCTTTGAGAACTCAGATACCGCATGTGATCAATGACTAAAAGTAGTCCCTTAAGAAAAAGGGCTCTCAAGCGCCTGGTAGCATTGGATTCAGTGGAATGCAATCTCCATTTTTAATTTTGTTTTGTTTAATTCAACTGTTTTGTTCTCACCTTAATATTGTATAACAGTTTAATTCTCATATTTCATCATTTACAATACAAACATACATCATGATGGATTTTATTATTGCTTTTTTTTGGCATGTATTGTTTTCTTTTTTTATCATATCTGTTGTGATATATAAATGTGTCATATAAAACGACCTTGACCACAATAAGATTAGATTAGGCATATATTGTACATGATAAACTGATAATTTCTACAAAAAATATATCCACTCCTCCTAAAATTACCCTGATAACGATAATATTAGACTTACTACTTACAACACACAATAAAAATCTTATTCTACATTCATATTCTACCCTTGATAAATAGTTATTGTATAACAATTAATTAAGTCTTTATGTATGTACATCATATAATACAATAAGACTTCCAGTAATAGAAGGGTGTTTGAAAAGCAGCCGTCAAAAGCCACAAAGGGTACTTTACAGTGGCTAGTGCATAGTAAGGACACTTTCAGCCAACAGCACCGTGTCCACAGACATAAAGCATGCCATGAATGGGATGGAGGTTCACTGGTGCAAGCTGGATTCATTGCCTTTTCTCTCCATTTTCCTGAATATCTTTCTCTCTCTCTTTCATTCTCTCTCTCTCTCGCTCTCTTTCCGTCTCTCTCTCTCTCTCAGTCAGTCTCTCAAATTGCAGTTCCATTGGCCCAGCTAGGAAAAGTGTCCAGGTTGAACATGGCTCGGCCCCAGCTGTTAATGGCCAGCGCGATGCACAGGATGCCAATGATGTTCATCACCACCCCTGTTTTAGCCTGTTGAATAACAAGGACAGTGGTGTTGTGTGTATGCACAATACTGTAACTGACTGTCATTACTTAAGTCATAAGTGATGAATGAAGTTCCTACCACCATCTAAATTATCTGTATACTGTACAATACATAGCTTTCAGACTTACTTTCAGACTTAACTCATGATTTTAAATCAATAGATTGTCGAAGTTGTTAACATGTTAACAAACAATCAATCCTTTTCCCATACGTAAAAATCAATCCATCTGTGCTCTAGGAAAAATGGCTGCAACACAGTGCTGTCTCTTACCATGTCGGACACTTTCAGGTATCCATAGGAAAAGACGATGGCGTTGGGTGGTGTGGCCACAGGTAGCATGAAGGCAAAGGAGGAACTGAGAGTGCAGGGGATCATCACATACAGGGGGTTCACCCTTATGGATTTACACTGGGAGACACATGGACAGCAAAACTGCTTAGCATCGAAAAGGGAAAGAGCCTGACAAATTACATTATGAGCACATGACCAAGGACCATCAATATTATAGTTAAAGTTATAGTTAGAGTACAGTGCCATGTGAAAGTAATAACACTCCAAAGGAAAGAAATGGAAAAAGAAAAAGCAACTTCAGCCATTTTGATATTAACACTGATTAAATTAATCAGTGGTCATTGGCTAACGCCTGACTTTGACATGAAGCGTATTAAGCAACCTTAAAGGCTCTAATTATCATAATGAATTAGAAAGTTCAAAGTTGGAAGCAAGTCTGAGTGTACATTTCCTAATGATCTAGATTGGGTTCTCAAAACATCAAGGGCCCTATCATGCCGCGGCGCACTGTGCATTCGCCACATGCGCATGGTGTCATTACTATTCTGTGCCAGCGCATTGTTCATTTTTTGCGGCAAAAAAATCACGTTGTCTAGATAGCAGATGACACTGCGCCGTCATGGGTGTGTCAGCGAAAAGAAGAGGTGTGGTCTGGCGCAAAGCGTGCCAGATGCTATTATAAGGACGCAAAAATTAAATCCGCTAGTGACCATCAAAACCCTGGTCTGTCGTCAGTTGCGCATTGCTGAAAAGCTATTTTAGGGTCGCACAGAGCTTTGGGATATGAAAGCGTGCAGAATGCGCACACACCCTGCTTCTCTCATCAGCAGGAGCGCGCAGCAGGGTTTATACAAAAGTTTTTCATGTGGAGAAAAAAATTATGGAGTCCCTGAAAATATGAAATATAAATGTACATCACATATATCACAATATTTATTAATTTGCGTTGAAAGCTTTTGTTTCCCCCGTCTTCTAACATCATTGTACCGCTTTTGGCACTGTTCGGATGTTCTTTTTTTGCCAAAGGCGGAGGACACAACTGAGGATATTTCCTCCCATACTTCCTTGACCCGTGGAGGTTTGGGGGGATTCTTTCCATCCCCGAAGATAACCTGTTCACGCGCTTTTACCTCACGCACTAGCAGATCGGTCTCCTCCATCGAAAAACGCTCCTGTCTTCCGGGTAAATTCGCCATCGTAATAGCAACACACCACGGAAAAAGGCCCCGTTGGCTTTTAAAGGGAATGAGAGTATAAATCCTGATTGGTTAATTGTATGTTACGCTCAAAACACACCCATGACTAATGAAGTACTTTAAGACCAACCCTTTTGAACCATGCGCCTGGCGCAATGTTCGCTTTTCCCGCCGTCAAAATACCAAATAGTGTCGGGCACGCCCCCAAAGCAACTTGCACGACAGACCTAAGATAATGCGCATATGATCGTGAAAATAGAGCCCCAAATATTTCAGGTAGCGTCTGCAAATGACATGGAGGGACACAGAGGATACAGTAGATGGATATGCAAGATTGGCAAGACTGTTGTGTAAAAAATAATGTTACAGCATGAGACAGAGAAACAACAGCACCCACAGTGGCATTAGATAAGGCTGAAGATAGATGGAGCGAGAGTGAGAAATGTTCAGGCTATAATAAAAGCCCAGCCAAATGACATTTATATTCATAAAGGTGTTCACGTGATCACTCTAATGGCAAATAAATATCGCTCTAGTTAATATGAATGACAATGTCCAAAGCACAAACTCCAACAACAACACCAACATGTGTAACAATATCAGTAAGATCACTTTAAGGTCGATTTTGAAAAATAAAAAATGGACTGCCAATCAGAAACCATCGAATTGTATACATCTCATTCACTGACAAACTTTTGTTACTGTTAGTCAGTGTGGACACTAATATTGCTATAGTTACAGTTATCTTTGTAGTTATCGTTCCTGGTCTGAATGGCCTGTTAGACCTGTCCCACCAGGCACCGATTATACATGGTACTATAAGTTCCTGATTTATGCAGACCCCCCCACCTCCACCCCCACCCCTGTTTGTCTATTAGTTTCGCCATTATATTTCTTCCCCTCCCCCGTCTCTCTATGGCCTTCCACTGTTCTGTCCTGTGAGACAAAGGCATGGGCACGGCACTCTCTTCTGGGCCACTTCAGCTTTGGCCTCCTACAAATCCCCCTATTCAAAGGGACTTTTTAGCATCGTCCAAGTTCATCAAGTGGGCTGTGCTGTCTGCCAGGAGCAGGACAATACCACAGAGCGAGCAAGATGGGGGTGGGGGGGGGTGAATGGGCGGCAGAGAGCCTTGAAAAGACAGGAGACAAGAAATGTTTGTTGGCTTGTCTTAGATGGATGGTCATCATAATTATACTGATAGGTGACCTCAAAAGGAGATAATGGCTGCATTTGTGTAACTCGAATTCCTTTCCCAAATGGCTGGCTAAAAGCAGTGAGTGCAAGAGAGGATAGGAGCAGGTTGAGGAAGCGGAGAGAGGGGACACAGAGAACGACAGAAAGAGAGAGAGAGAGGAGAGGGAGGATACTCTGAAAGGAGAGAGAGAGAGAAAGAAAAAAAGAGAGAGAGAGGGAGAGAGAAGAAGAGAGGGAAAAGAGAGAAAGAAGGAGGAGGGGAGAATTAAAATGCTGATTTCTGCTAATTGCTCATTTCTTAGTCTTGACCAAAATGGTTGCAATGGATCAGTAGCCTAGCGGTGGAAATGAGACTCCACTCTAAGACTGGAATTCGGAGGCAAGCAAAAGCACACGAAGCTGCAGCAGAGACCAAAGCGTGCCAGGCAACCCAGAAACCCTGACATTCCTAGTGTACAGCCAGCTGAGCACAGGTACCCTACACCATTAGTCTGTCTTACAGCAGCCTATCAGTAGTTTTGATTGTGAGAAAAAATGCATGCTTGGTGACTGACTGACAATAATGGCATATTGGACAAAAATGAATGAGAATCAGGATGATTTAGAACTGGGACTCCTAATATGTGTATTACTGAGCCATCTAAATAGCTAGAAAAGGCATAACTTAATTGTTGTTTTTGGCCTTTTTTAGCAGCCAGGGAAATGTTATCCCTTCAATACAGATATAAGCAGAAATGATGCTGCTGATGAGAAACTGAACTCTACTGCACTCTACTGTATTGTACTCTATTACTGCACACTACTGCATTTGACTACATTCTACTTCCTTCTTCTGAAAGAAAACTACACTTCTGCACTCTCACCTTCAGCCAGTCTCCTGTTGCTGACTAGTGTTTTTTCTGCAATGTCAATCAACCCATAGCCCTGTAGTTTGAAGTTGTCGAGTGTAACATAGACTGAATTTGCGAACTGGCAGCAAACGCTGACTGAATGGGGCACAGGAAAACAAAACTGAAACAAAATTAGCGTTAGCATTGGCTGCCATTTTGGCTGGCCTATGTTGTACTAAACTGTTTCATTCTTATTCCTATCAACAGCACTCAGCAACCTTGAACAACAGGGCTATAGGTTGATTGACTCTGGACTATTGCTTTAATCCTTTTGTAATCTCTCATGCATACATTTACATCTGCATCTGCTAAATGCATGAATGTAAATGTAAATGTAATGTGGTGTAAATGTATGTGTATCTACCATGGAGGCGAGAATAGGGAGGAAGAGGGTGGCTGTGGCCACGTTGCTGGTGCACTCAGTGAAAGTGGCAATGAGGAGACATAGGACTATGGAAATGGCCCATGGAGGGATTGACTGAAGGGGGGTCATCTGGTCCCCAAGCCATTCAGACAGACCTGAATCCTGAAGAGAGAAAGATACACTTAGCCTATAGCCAATGTGACACACACACGTACACACACATGTGCATTCACTGAATAATGAACAACAGGCAACAATATATAACCTTTCTTAATTGCAAAACTACATATACATAACAAATACTCTCTCTCTCACACACACACACACACACACACACACACACACCACACACACACACACACACAGGTGTAATTCTGAGGCTCTCACCTCACTGCCCTTGGCCAGGGCAAAGCCTCCTCCCAGCAGCAGCACGATGCTCCAGGGCATCTTATTCTGTGTCACCTTCCAGGTAAGAAGAGAAGTGCTGGTGCTGGGCTCATGGGTGTCCTGAGGGCCTGGAGTCAGGGAAGAGACATTAGACAAATCAGCTGTGTCAGCTCCACCTGTTCTCACTCAGGTCATGGTGACACACATGACACAGAGACAGAGATGTCTATAGTAGGCCACCAGATGGAAATCTTTCAAATTATTTTAATGCTAAGTGATATTGCGGCACGTTTTTCTTAGCGTTAGCTGCCAGTTCGGCAGGTTAGTGTAGCCATTGTTGCAGTGGGCTCATTCCACACCAACATAAAGGGGACAAGACAACAAGATTAAAGCAAATTACAGTTTATTGAAAATAAAATAAAATACCAAAAATAATAAAGATATCAAATAATTTCTAGGGGAATGTGGATGCTATGCAACAGTTAGTATGAGTATGTTAGATGTAATGACAGAAAAAAGAAGCAGAAAGAGAGTGAGATGAAGTAATAAAGAGGGAGAGAGAAAGAAAAAAGGTGCCAGTGCCAGGAAGAAAATCTAAGACCGTGTTTACATTGTCACTTAAAAGTGACCCAATTCTGATTCTTTGCTCACATGTGGCACAGTTCCAACCTATGTCATGACAGTGTAAAAATTATCGGCTAAAAAATCTGATGCATTCCGAGTGATTCACTTCATTTGCGCACTTTTGATATAATAGATGAACAGAATATTCATAATATTGGATATCAGGGTAAAATCAAAATTTGGCATATCCGATCTGTAGTGTGGGCGAAGGTGCCTACATTAACAAAGAGGAGTCCACCACACTTAAAGAAACTCTGCACTCCAACTGACTACCTCAGGTGATTCTGCTGTTTCTTACTCACTGGACTTGAGGCAGAGCTCATGATTCTGAACAATCCCATCTCAAGTGATTCACGTTTCACTGGCAACACCTCCACAAAAATACTGCTTGCAGTTTAGACTAATTTAGACTAATTAAAACAAACTGTTCTCAGACACTTTCAGCTAATGATTAACTTTTAATTTCTTTTTTAGGCCCACCACCACCTTCCCTCTTCAAAGGACAAATTTATTTTTATTTTAAAATCCAAAGATGGTCTCCAAAGATGGTATGTAACTTTAGTTGGGCTGAAAACGGTACAAGGAGACCTTATCAGGGCCCTCTGTAACCT
Organism: Tenualosa ilisha; assembly: GCA_015244755.2. NCBI lineage: Eukaryota > Metazoa > Chordata > Actinopteri > Clupeiformes > Clupeidae > Tenualosa > Tenualosa ilisha. The sequence continues at coordinate 234,363 of PYXC01001220.1, forward strand.
ACTGAAATAGTCCTCGAGTTAAGCACCTTGTTTTTCTACCTGTACTCTGAACTGTACTCTGATTCGCTGCTAGCTTGTCGGCATTGCATGGTAAATGCACGTAAATGAATGTATTTACATTAGTTCGCTAAATGTCAGAATTGCAAGGGAAAAAGAACAAAACTTTTTGGAATAGTAACTTTCAGAGGAAGCTGAGGAAGAAATGATGCACATTCACTGCTTGGAGATTGCAAACAGACATGAATAAGCTTGTAAGAGTTTCAGATAACTGCTTTGTTATTGCAGTGTTAGTATTACAACCACAGGTGAAAAAATATGAAGCGTCTTGTATTCACCAAAGCTGACATGACATTCTTTTCAAAATGTGCTGGAAACAGAAATCATAATGGACTCCAAAAAGTAACTGCAGCCATTTGTCCCTTAGCTCCTGTTATTTAGGTATAAAACTAAAAACGAGAAAACGATTTCACGTATATTTGGTTACCTGGCATAGTTAAGATTCTGTGGGGCGGGCACTAATCAAATACTATGTCAAGCTAATGGCTTAGAGTTAGGCAGGATGACATTACACAGACAAGGATTTGGGGTTTTGACGTGTTTAGGTCCAGGGAGATGTGTTCTTTGAGGAGATTTAGCCAGTGGTTGGTGCTCAATGAGGTTTTGGTTTTCCAGTTTAACAAAATTGTTTTTTGGGCGACAGTCTTAACTTTTAATTACTATGTGTTTTATCAATTTGTTTTTATATTCTGTACGCTTTACTGCCATTCACTCTCATGTTTATGCTTTTACACTTTTACTTTCCATGATTTGTTGTACTTTGCTCTTATTTTTGTACAGGACATTGCACTTCCTCTCAGTCTGAAATGTGCTCTGTAGCCTATTTCAAGAGAGTTTGGTTATTAGCGCCATAGCTGATCCCACAAGGTTTCCAATTAAACCTTCCATATGTTATCTTGTTGTGGCAGAGGTAGTTTGGGAACATAATAGAATGTTCAAGACTTGATTTTGCTTTTATTGTTGAAACCCTGCCTTGCCTTGCCACAGTTCAGTTCAGACCTTTATTGTCCCTCAGGGGATATTTTGGTTTACAGCAGTAGTTAAATAGACACAGGACACATGACAGAATACAGTGACATTGAGTAGAACCTGTTTTGACCAGATATTTGGTTTACTGTTTAAGTGCTATAATAATAGTTTCAGTTTGTCTAAAGGTAAGGTGTTCTCAACCTGCAGTTGTATGAATATTGTTTACATTCATACAGTGCATTTTCTTGCATTTTTAACCCAGTAAATGTTCGAAAAGGAAAGTTTCTTTTTGTAGATTTTCAGTTTAAAAATGATCAATTATCAGTCAAAAATTTAGGCAAGAAACTGATGTGCAAAGACACACACACGCACACTGTGCTAACATAGATTTCCTCACGCTGTAATTTCCTCTCTGTCTCAATCTGTTTGGATGACTCACCCATATCAAAAGTGCGTGATCTGCAATAGAAGAATCGGGGTGGTTTGGAAGGCAGGACAAACAGCAAACAGGCCACAAACAACGCCACCGTGGCATCAGTCACAAACCTGCAATGGAACGCAGTTCACACAGGGCAGCCAGGTCAGGAACACGAAGCCAAACAAGGCAAACAGACTAAGGAATATGGGGTAAAAGGTCACAAAGGTCATTCTGTATAAATGTCACAAGGGTTATTGTATGTATTCTATGCCGGCACACGGACCCCCGAAATACACACAGGACAGCAGTGGCATGTCATGTTCCAGAAGAATTTTAAAGACAGATGGCTCTCAAATTCAGACATCACTTAAGGCCCCAAAGAACTGTTTAGCACTCTAGGTTTAGTACTTTCACACAGACAAAGCCTGTGAATTGTGGATTCAAATCCCAGTGGCCTTCATGCCACTTGAACAAGGCACTTAACCATAAGATGCTCTAAGGGAGAATGGACCTGAAATAATTGACAAAATGTAAGTCACTTTGGAGAATAAAGCGTCTGTTAAATGCATGCATATAAATGTATAAGCACAATTCATGAACTTAACCTGTACAATTAATTGTGTTAATTAAAAAGTGCTCATTTAAGAGTCCTCCAGGAACAGGATTACAAAATCAACCATGGACCAGGTTTATCATTAAGCCGTGCAATAAGAGAACGTCCTGTGCAAATGCCAGGTCTTCCATATCAGCAGCAGTTTTTCATGAGAGCCAACTGATGTCTGTTTTGTCTTTGATAACAGGTCTCATTCACATGATTTTAGTCATTGAGCAAAAGTAGAATCATTGGTAGAATCAAATCAACTCAGATGCGCTTTGTTTGTTTCCTCTCCTTTGTCACGTGTAAAGCTTTCAGTGAGGTCTTGCTACCTGTTTGCTGAGACCACTGAAAATTGCTCTTTTACTCTTTCATTCACAAATCTGACGTCATTCTCACTGATAAGGGTGAGTGCAACACACAGTTTGGCCCCCTGACGTAGATCAATGTGTTTGTGACCCCCCCATAAAAAACAAATAAACATTGTATAATCAATAACAGGGTTCTTCTCTGAGGCAGGAAGTGTTCATATTACCAGTCATGGCTCACTGTGTTTTGATTGCCAATCAGGGCACATCTGTACATAGCATTTTGATTGTGTGTGTGTGTGTGTGTGGTGTGTGTGTGTGTGTATGTAGGACACTTCTCACATCATTTAACTGCAATTACACACTACCATCTCTGTCTCCATACGTACTCTTTCTCAGAGTTAAACAGGTGCGTTGCCCAGCCGTCAATGAAGCCTGGCTCCCGTGTGAACCACAGCACCACCAGGAGCGCAAACAGGAACAGAACGCTGATCTCCCCAAACACCATGGGACCCAGTCTCTTGTGCTCCTCAAGAATCACGTTATAAGCAGCCTCCTCCTTCTCAGTCTTCTTTAGTCCAATGCCCCATGTCTTCTTAAAACTGAGAGAGGAGAATGTATATTACGTGTGTGTGTGTATGTAATAGAGAGAGAGAGAGAGAGAAACAAAGACAGAGCCAGAGATTCAAAAAGTCTTATAAGAAGTGAGCACATTAATATTTTCCCAAATACATTCAGGAATACTGAGAAGCACAGCATAGTAAGTAATCTGTTTTTCAAATGGGTCAGAAATATGTTTTCATGCATTATGTAGCGGTGATGGTACACCAGCTTAGTCACCAATATTATTTTGGGGGGATGCTTGCCCACATAAAAAAGATAACATTTAGTAAAAAATGTTTATTAATTATTATTTAGTGAAATATAATATTTAAATGTGCAACATTATATATCACTTTTTTGGTCCTTACATTATTCTATTAGGAGTTTTTTGTTGTTGTTGTTATTAGGAAATCTTGTATGTTTTTTACAGGGCGTTTCCATATGGGCACCACAACCCACAAGCTGGGTAAACCAGGTTATCTAGGTAAACCAGTGCTGGATGGACAATATTGTCCTGAACAGTTTGAGCTGTTTCTGTCTGAAATGAGCAGAGCACTGCATCTGCATCTGAAACTCACTTGAACCCCAGGAAGACAAACTGCAGCCAGAGCCAAGCGATGACGAGCATGAGGATCATGTTTGGGAAGGCGAAACCAAACCAGGCAGCAAAGTTAAGGACGTCTCCGTTGTCAGGAAAGAGTCTGTTGGAGTACAGGATGGGGGGTTGGGAGAGAGCACCAGAGGTGAAACACATTCTGTTGGCAACAATCACAACATTGATTAACTCCTCTCTCTCTACACTGAACTCTGAAGCTCAGTGGATCCCCCTACCAAACACACAGACACACACACACACATGCACACGCATACACACACACTCAGACACATACACAGACACAGATGAAATGAAAGAGAGAACACTCACACATGCATATACAAAGCCACAGACAGTCACTCACTCACCAGCAAATCTTGCGCACATCTTGTGCACTAAATCAAGCGCTCATTTAAGTAATGTGTGCTCTCAATTAATCAGAGCAAGAACACGATTTCATAAAATCGCGCACTCAATTTAGGAGATTGTGCTCATGCTTTAAATTGTGTGTGCACATTTTATAAAATCATGCGCAAACTTTAGAAGAGAGAAAATAAGAGCACAATTTAGTAAAGTGAGCGCACGCTTTACTTAAACATGTGCACGATTTAGTATATTGAGAGCAAGATTTAGTATATCGATAGCATGATTTAGTATATCGAGAGCATGATTTAGTGACGCATGTTTCTTCTCTCCCAACATCCATGACACCCCCAGGGCTCTGTAAATGTGCTGTCTGATCACTGGAAAATAGGCACTAATGTGCTTTCATTCACTGAAAAAGCAGGGTAATTCCCTAACAATATACAGCCATAACTGTACATAGAAATTTTAGGATATATCTATACATATATTGACCTTATCTGAGATTGTCATGCCAAGTGGTCATTTTTGGATATTTGACTATATTTTGTGTATATTCGAATGTTTCAGCTCCCAACGAAAAATTCCTATTTGAAAATGAATGACGTTATGGGAAATCAACAAAATAGCCTGGTGGATGGTTAATTAACAGTCTGAGTACCTCTGCATTCATTGCACATCAATAAAAACTATGTTTCACATGTGTGTGTATCCCTGTTGCTACGCCTTTGTTATCAGGAAGTCCCAGGTTGTTTCAGTAGTGTGTCACCAAAGCAACAAGCTAACTGGAGTTAAGTAAGGTTAACATACAGATTACAGATGTGTTTGATGACTCTGTAGATTAGTGTGAACAGTAGTATTATTTAAGGGACTATGGCTGCAGCAATTAGATGCATGAAAACAAGTTACATAAGTAAATAGTTATTCAGTAACCATGGATACCAAACTTAAGTCCGAGGCTTCCCACTGGCGCCAACCGACACTCTGTAGTTTGCTAGATTTCCCGCTTTACCTTTTTGAAAGCAACATCTTGATTTTGACAAAACAAACTTAACATTTTGTTAAAAAATCAAACGAGAGATGTATTTTAACTCGGCAACCCCTATAAACTCTATATTAATATTTGCAGGAAACATACATGGTATATACATATTATATATATAATTTACATATATTAGATTTTGCATGGAAATGATGCCACTATCTATACTAAATGATGGCGATGACGTGGAGAGTCAGGCAAAAGGTGACTGGTGGTGTGTGGTCAGTGAGATGAGGGTCAGTGGTAGCATAGCAGTACAGGAACCTGGCTAACATGGTAGTAGCCTGAATCTCTGCCACTTGTGTGCCCTTGAGCAAGTCACTTAATGCTACCTTGCTCTAGGGGAGACGAACCCTGATGGAATTGACAATTGACCAATGTAAGTCACTTGGATAAAAGTGTGCTAAATGCATATACTGTATGTAAATGAGAGGTGACGGTGGTCACGTACTGGTTCATCTGACCGCTGAGCACCAAGTTGGGGCCAGTGCCCGTGAGTGTGGCAGTGCCACCTATACTGGCTGCATAGCACACACACAGCGTCAGGCCTTTACACATCCTCATCTTCTCCTCTTCCTGCCTCTCGACCTCTTCATGCTCCATCTCCATGGACATTCCGTTCATCATTACTAGGGGAGGAGAGAGATGTTTTAATTATGGGATATCACCGCAAAGTGATCAGAGTGCTGAATTTGCCTTTTTATGGAACCACACACACGCTCTGATAGGACATCACCATTAAATACACATCAATATAAGACCCTAAAACAACCACCTAAACTTAAAGGATCTACTCACCAAATTGAAAGACACTCTAAACTCAGACACAGACACAGACACACACACGCACACATGCAAAAAAACCCATTTTCCTCAGGTAGAGCAAGAAGCTAATCCCTAAACAGCAGGGCCTGCCACAGTATTAAACTGTATATTAAATATTATATCAAACTCAAAGCATGTGAGCATTTTTCATTTTGACCAGCTACCTAGCAGCTTCTTACAAACCTCTGCAGGATCAACTGAGCTAATCTCAAATATCTCATTTTGAGAGTGAGAGATGAACAGAAAGAGAGGGAGAGAAATGAGGGGAGGGGGGCAGGGGTCACATCAGGCAGTACAAACCAAGGGGGGCAGAGATACTCCCTAAACCCAGTCCCACCCCTCCCTCCCTCAGAAGTCAAAATATTATCATCCCTTCTGCCAAGAGAGTATTGAGAAGGAGCAACTTCCTGGAAAGCACTGGGAGTCGGAATGTATTTACACTCAACACACACGTGTTGAGAGCCTTACCAGCCTCCACCACAGGTGAAAATGGAACATAATAACTCCTGTAATTTCATAGTGACGTAAAGATATTGGATAGAGATTTTCTCTGCCTCTATCCTAATAAAACTAAATAGTTGTAAAAGAATATGGAGAATGTTAGCCATTCATCAGTATTGTCCTGGTAGTGCAGTACATTCATGTACATTTCTCCCCTTTCTCTAGTAGTTTGTCTTTTCCTCCGTGTCTTGTCTTTCTCAGTGAAGGACTGTGAGGTGTAAATGTGGTCTCTCACCTTGTCCATCAGTTTCGGTGGGTTTCTCTCCGGGCTCAGGCAGGGGGATACTCTTCTCCTCTCCACCCTGGGTGTGCTTTTGGTTCAGCTGCTCGAGCACAGCCTGCACGATGGGCACCATCATGGCCGTGGTGGCCGTGTTGCTGATCCACATGGACAGGAAGGCCGTCACTCCCATGAAGCCCAGCATCAGTCTGTAGGAAACACAGATTTGAAACATATAGTCCTCTGGCAGATTTCTTTTCTTGTTCACAGTCCAGTACAGGCCACCAAAGTTATGATGACAATTATAATGTGCCACCATGACACATTGTTAACATCCTGATCTACACATTGAGCTGAACACAGGGAATGTCTGTGTGTGTGTGGGTGTGTGTGTTTGCTTCTTCACACTATTTATACGTCATGCATCATGAACTTATACTGTCATTGTTGTGCTTGAGATACAATATATATGAAAGAAAATAACACCAAATTTGCACTAAACAACAGAGAAAGAAAGAGAGAGATAAAACAACAGAGAAAGAAGGAGAAATAGTGACGCACAGATAGAGAGACTGAGATAAAGAGAGGGAGACCATAATGCAGAGATCACTGCTCAGAGAAAGGAAAGTCATGCAAGAGTGAATTTTTTTTCATTTTTGACAACACTGTTCTCCATTCTAATATCAAAACCATAGAAGTGGTTTTCCGGCCAAATGAACCTGATAGGATTATCTGGGTTCTTTTCAAGGTGACTTAGTATTTGATGCAGAACACGTGGCCATTTTGTAATACTCTTGTTGCTCTCACAACTTCAGATACCCTTTTGGACCAACTGGACAGCAACACCAACACCTCCGTCACGTTTGTTCAAACACGCTGACATGCATACAACATGAGCATGGTTAGGGATTTTACACCCCCCCACAACTTCTGACCCAGATATTCCACAGTAAGATAGATAAGCAGACGAGATCAAGAAGTTAGCCACTGGCACTGCCTGTCATTGTGTCTAAAACCAGAAAAAAAAGAAAATAACAGATAACATAGGCTACAACATAAAATAGGCTGTACATCTGAGCTACCCATTGTCCTTACAGGCACACTCAGCCATTCGTCAGATTGGTTCATACAAAACAGTAAAAATAAGAGAAGCAAGTATAGGGCACTGACTGCAATTTTTAGTCTTCTTTTAGTCTGACAGCGTATGGTTGGATTAGTAAAAGTGAGGAAGTAGCTTGGTTTTGCTGATAAAGAAAGAAAAAGCTTATATTTACATTTACATTCACTGTTCGTTTACTTTGCTTTGCTTCATCTGTTTGAACTTTATACCTACTGGTTCTGCCTTCAATTTCTGTTTGGTGTCTAGTGGCTAGAAAATCTAGTTGGGGAAACCTAAGCCTTAGGAAAATTCCCTAACGTAGTGCTGTAGTTAAAAGACAATATTGGACAGCACCAGCCTAGCTACAAACACCAAACACCATCAGGAAATTTGAGGGTGTGGAGATTTAAGAAAAAGTTGAAGTTGAAAAAGTGAAGTATGTAAAAGTATGTATAAGATTTCAAGGAAAGGAAGTGCATATTAGGTGTGCTGGACCAGTTAAATGTGTGTTAGACTGCTCTTTGTAAGAGTTGGGTGTTTATAAGCTTTTTAAACCTAATTGAGAGGTTCTGAAGATAGACTAGAGAAGTCGATAAATAGAACAATTAATGCTTACAGTGATATAAATATGTGTGGCTCTGATATCATTCTACATACCACTACATGGTGTCTCAGTCTTTTTTGTCTTTTACAGGCTTAATTATTTGTTTATTGATTCACTGATACAGTAAGTATGTCTAAAGGGTAATTATAAATACTTATCTCTCATCATGCCGCCTCGTGCGCCAAGAACAACAACCACTAATTGACTGTGCTGTGGAGGTCAAGGCCTCAGTCTTTATAGTTATCTGAAGAGTGATAGTTACATATATAGACAGAGGCAGACAGACAGACAGACAGACAGACAGACAGATAGACAGACAGATAGATAGATAGATAGATAGATAGATAGATAGATAGATAGATAGATAGATAGATAGATAGATAGGTAGATTCTTTATTCATCCCAGAGAGGAAATAAGGACAGGGGTTGACTCACAGTGCAGGCCTGACTCCCACCAGCAGGAGCACCCGCAGGGCAATGCGCTTGTGAAGGTTCCAGTGCTCCACAGCAACAGCTACCATGAGCCCCCCCAAAAACAGCATGTTGGTGTCCTTCAGGTACTGCATACACACCTGGATGAGAAAAAGACAGGAATTAATGGATACAAACACACACACACACACACACAGTGGGAAAGGGGGAGAGATGACATTAGAGCACATATGAGGAACCTGATGCATGAATTGGGGTTTGTAAGTGGATACAACTGATAGATATGAGCAACATACTGACACACTGAAGTTACCACAATTAAAACAGCTCCTTAGTATAGAAGTCAATGTAGAATAAATTGGGAGTGAGTACAATCAGATGAGTGAGGTCAGAGAGGGGGATTCTGGGAAGGGAGTCAGGTGAGGTAAGACAGGTGTGACTTACAGTTTGGGAGTCCATGATGCCAAAGAGAGGGAAGAGAATCGCTGGAAGCAAGGCAGTGACGGCCAACGGCAGAACCTCAGTGCACCAGTACACCGCCATCACTGCAATGATATATGCACATCCTGCCTCCTGTACACACACACACACACACACACACACAGACACACACACATGCCATTTTTAATACTAGTGAAGAGTATAAGACTATGTTTCCACACATTTTTAACTGCTAATTCTAATTCATTGATCCATCCCTATGCTACACCAGCTGTACTGTACTTAAGCCTAAACATGACATTTTTACAACAATGCTGATGAAGAGTATAAGACATTATTTCTTAAACTTTCATCATCTCTACAGTAGCATCGGTAGTATAAGGGAGCACCGTGTCTATCGTTACATAAATAAGATTTTTGAGCACAAGGAGTCCACACAGCACGTACTCTCAGTGTGGCAAATCATGGACTCCTCTCTGTTTTGGTTGCATGTGTGTAACTCAGTTCAGCAGGTACACCACCTAGGTGATGCACACATGGTTCAACAGCTGAAGCATGTTAAGAGTTTCAATAAGGTGCAAAGGTCATGTGCTCCCTATTGGTCAGCCACTTGTTCACATGCCAAGGTGAAAAAAACACACAGAACTGACAGACTGGACTTCATGAAATCAAATGCTTAGATTCATCTTTCTTAATTACATTGCTATCTTATCGGGACAAGTCCTCGGAGGATCCTTAAGACGTAATAATAAGAGAGTTATATGGTTATAGTGATGGTTATGAAAGACAGCTTTGCATTAATGATAAACCCCGACACTATATAAAGCTTGTTTCCCTGTCAATTGAACCTGGGTAATAAAGTTGCATTGTCTAGCCAGCCACACGAATGTCCTGACGCTGTTGCATAAGGTAAAGATACAGGTAAAACAAAGGAGCAATCTCAACATAATTTTGCTCATGTCAATGTTCATAGACATAAACAGGCAGCTGAGAGCTGATCCAGCTCTGGCTCTGACTGGATCTGGCCCAGATGTGGCACGGATCTATTTGGGGTCCATGCATCAAATTTTCCTCATATATTCACAGTCACATTCACACAAAAATTATGCTTCAAGCAACAGTTTAACTCTGAAAGAGCACGCATGGCTTGTTTCCTTTCCCCATGAATCCTTCACCAATGGACTGCAGCTATAAAATTATGCAGTTACTGAAGGTATTTCTCAATGTAAAATGACAGAGAGCAATTCATATATTTGTTTACTTTTACACATTAAAATATATGTACATTAGAAATATAAGAAAGAAATTTAAGAAAGTCTATGTGCAAAGCACAAGATTTTTTTTTTTCTTTATTACTATTAAAGAAATTATTGTGCCTGGAGTATTTATTTAAAATGCTACTTTACATAATAATAATAATAATAATAATAATAATTATGATGATGATGATGATGATGGTGATGATGATTATTATAGCCTATATTTAATTGTGATACGTTTCATGTTCTAAGTTAACCTATAAGAGACTGTTGATAGTCTGATGACAGTTTAGATTGATAGTGTGTGTTGATTCATTATTCACAATTAATATGCAAGTAGGCTAACATATAGGGAGATTTTGGCTTAAGGCTACAATTATAATGATAGAAAGGCCTATATAACACATAACACCAAAAATGAGCTCAAAAGCTCATTTGGCCAATTTTGGGATATTTTCCTCTTCATTTTTACCAGGAGACAATCGCGGGTATATTTGACGTATAAGCTTAGAGCGACCATGCAAAGTTTCCCAGAGTTCCCACGATCGACCGTCGATTCACACTGTCTTCGCGGCGACAAAGGGTTAAGACAACAAGAGGGCCGTGGGGGGCATTGAGCGGCAACAGGCAAAGCCTCTGTGAAAGACAGAGGAATGTGTCACCCTTGTGTACCGACGCAAAGACCCGACCTAACCGTCCATCCTTAAGACGTTTCAGGCTAGATACCACTGATGAGTTCTGGAAGCGGATACACTAGCAACGCCTGATGGGTTGACTGTGCTGGATACTGAATACAATAAACTGGACATTTAAGTTTAGGCCTAGGTCTACATTTTGGGATTTTGCTAAATAACAATGAACATAGTCAGTGTGAGTTTGACATAGACTTATGAACAATTTTCTGCGACACTGCAAGAAGAGCATCTCCAGGACAAACAGCAACATCATATAAAAGTGCATATAAAGTCTCCTACCGTTGTTCCGATGACCAGAGGAAGAGGTAAGAAAACTAATGGAGTGAGGACGAGAACAAATCCACTTCTCATTTCCCAGAGGATTTTTAGTTTTGCTGCCATGATGGACTGCAGAGGGTCTCACACACGCAACAGGTTCCCAAATTCTAAGTGCAGTGAAAGCGAAGTTGAGAAATCCCACGCTGCACATAAGGTCTAGCCGATTCGCTCCTCAGATGCGCTACAATGGCACATGACAATCCCCCTCTCTCTTTTTACCCCTCCCTCTTTCACATACATGGACACACACACACACAGAGGTTAAGAGAGCTGAAGTGTACCTCCTTTCGAGGCAGTGGTTTAAGCTTTCGTGAGCGTTTTGCTGCAGGAAATGTTATCAAAAATTGTGATTCCCATGTGATCTCCCAGTAGTTTGATGTGAGAAAAGTGCGTGAAGTTACTGAAGAAATAAGAACAAAGAAGAACTGAGGCTTAGTGCAGGCTAAATGAAATGCTGTTGTGAGAAGATCAGAAGGTACATATCATATAGGCCAATATATATATTTTTTATTTTAATATAGCCTACGTTATGAATTATCCAGTTATCACAAGATACTACTGGAAACTTTTTTTCCTTCAACCTTTGCTGAGTCCAACAACACCTGACTGTGGATCCAACGAAAACTTCAAGTAGTCTACTGAAACAAATAGTCTGATGTTAAGGTGTCTTGCTTGACCAAATATGCTTAAATAACCTGTCTATCTGAAAAGAACTAGGTGGGTTATCAAAACAGCGATTAGCTATTGGTCACCCAACTAGGGCTTAATGATGACTATTTTTAATCAAAATTTTGAACTAATGAAAGTAAAATGAAGAACTGATATTAATTGTGCAGCTCTAAACTCAGAAAAGTGATGTACAAACTAAATAAAACAAAGGTACTTTGCGATAGTCAAGTTAGTTGCTACCACTTGAGGCAAAACCACAAATTCCAAAAACACCATCACTGATATGATGTGATATACAGTACAAAACAAACAAACAAAAAACCCTACCTACCTTCTTACATTGCGTCACTTTGCTAAAATAATAAGTCATTTTTGTTTTACACCCAACCCACTTAGACTGACAAGGACCCCCCTTCTAACCCAACCTCCTCCTCACCAGGGTTTGAAACTCTATCCAGCGCAGGGGGAAGTCTGTTGAAATACCTGCTGAGGTGACACAATGAGGGCCTGTGTGTGTGGGGAGGCAGTGGATATGCTCTCTTCTCCACTACTGATGAAAGAATGGAAAATATTAAAGATCCTCATCACATCAGATCACATCCCATCACCACCATTACAGCATTCCAGAGAGGGAGAACGTACAGTCTCTCTCTTTCTCTCTCTCTCTCTCTCTCTCTCTGTGATGGTGTAGGGCTGTGGGGTATTTAGACATTTGTTTTGTTTGTTTGTTGTCAGAAAACAGTCAACAACAAAAATCCAGTGTTACTCCTATTGCCAGTAGTTTTGGCCTGCTGCACATTTTAGGTCATTTTGTTTGTTTCTTGGGTTTAGTGTTTTGCACATAAACAGTAGATGTCCATCCCATGTTTCTGCACATTCAGTTTGATATAAGCAACAGAAATGGGTGGGGTCCATAATTGCTCTAAACCTAGTGTTATTATGGGATTCATTTTTGAGGGCTCAAGTTATGGGGAAAAGGGACAAAAAGTCTATTTACAAACTGAAAAGTACATGACTGTAATGTGGCCATCCCCAGTGGCAGATTGTTAAGGTAAAATAAACTACAACATCTTAGTTGGTCTTAAATCAGAGTTTACACTAGCGTGAGGTGACATCAATCATGCTGTCACACACTGGACATCTACCCACTTTGTCTTAGCACCAGAGAAACTTTACAGTCTGAGTGACACTGTGTGAACATTTAAGTTGTCAGTTTCATGCAATCTTTTTCTTTAATGTGAAATTTCCTAGTATTATGCCAGTTACCCAATTGGAGGAATAGAATGGCTGAGGTGCTGCTGACACCTGCTGGTGAGTCTCTGCAAGATAAAACCTCTTTCACTTTCAGTCACGCACCTATATTGTATTATCAGACATACACAATAAAGGCCAAAGGCACTGCTGTCTGAGGTGTGCAGATTCATGTGTTATATGTGTAATATTTTTGAGAGTAATTTCTTGAACCTGAAAACTAAAGCAGATTCATGTGCAGATATAATCTATAATCCGTCTAATTAAATTGTTTTGTTTTTTGATGTTGAGTTTGATGCTGAATAGGAGTCTTGCTTCCACAAGTCTAACCACTTAATTTAAAAAATATTTTTAATCAGTATCATTGTAGTGGAGCAGCTAAGCTGAAATGTTCATAACATGTGTGCATTTTGTGATAAAAGCATGAAAATTGATACAATTATAGCTAAAGGCAGTCTAAACATCTGGATATTGGGCTAGTGAATTTTCAATAAGGCAGCCATGGCAGGTAGTTTTCAATGACCATCATTGAAAGCAGTTTTCAGATTAATTTTACTATCAGTGTTGGCTGTGTTGTTTTGATAATCTAAAAAGTTACTATATGGCTGTATATGGCATATAAATCACTGGTGACTACACTGATAATAGGTCACTAAAAATTCATCTTCTGCTATTTTCTAATATTTTTTGAGAGTAATTTCTTGAACCTAAGGGTTATTGGTTTGAGCTCTTTCTGACCCCATCAGTGTGTCCAGGAGCAAGACACTGAATACAAACCTGCTCATGTGATGCATGAAATTGTAAATTACTTTGGGTGCTTGGAGGAGTAGAAGAGCACTAAAGCAGTTCACAAAATGCACAATTTTTATCACAAAAAAGGAACAATTTTTAGCACAAAAATGCACAATTTTAGGGTTAGCTGCCCCACTATTACTGTTATTATTGCTAAGGATCGATGGTGTTAAAATATACTTTAAGTAATTTGGCAAGTTTCTTGCGTTTAAATTAATAAAATTCCAATTTAAGTGGGACCATATAACACACACACACATGTATAAAAATGCATATGGGTAATTCTATGTTATGGCTGTGACAGAACATGAGCAAACATATTCTTTTAATATATTGAACTATTTCTTTCATGCGAACTCTGCAACTGAATATGCCAAATCCTCAAATTTCATATAGATTAGTCATTTACATAATGCAAATACCTTTAGGGATGTGACAAAAAGTCTACTTTCTGCATAATTGCCCATGCAATCGCATTTAAATATAAATGATAATATAGTCTCAGCCTGATTATACTTCAGTGCATTTGCTCTGGAGGGCACAGCAATATGCTGACAAATGCATTTTTGGCCTCCCTCTGAGCTGGTACATGCTCACTAAGTCCTATTTTTCCTATCTGTTCCTATATGTGCCCCAGGGCTTGACCCCACAGGGGACGTGGTGTAGAGGACAGGGGACGTGAGTGTTCTCATCCCCCTTGACCCCTCCATGGGTGAGGACCTGGAGGCTTGAGGGGCTGAAGGTTAGAAGCCAGTGGTTTGTTCAGAGGTAGCAAACAAATTGCCCAGTGCAGAGCAAACACACAGAGTCTCCTCCTACTCGGTCAAGGATTACTAATGTCAGAAACCGTTATCCAAGCACATATGACCAGTTAACTCCATGGGAAAGGCAAACCTCTTTCTCTCACACATTCATTTCCTTCCAAAGTATGGGGAGACTAGGATTATATCTTGTGCTTACAGGTAGAGGTTAGAAGGATCATATGGCCATGCCATTGTCATTGTAGAAGCTCTTTGTAGTTGTAGTTATAGTAAAATAATTCACAACTTTAGTCAGTATCCAAAGTGAAGTGATATCCAATTTGTGTATTACTTAAAGACAGGTCACACCTACCTTGTAAAAATACGTTTTCACATATTGATATTCTTAATTTGAAGTGTGACCACAGCAGATTTAAAAAAAAGAAAACAAACACATAAATGTACATTAATGTAATTAAATTTCTCTGTATAAAGTTTCTCTGTATTGTGTTTTGTTAATGGTCTATGTATCAGTATCAATCCACTTCTTGCAATTTGTCATTTATGAGGTTGTATCAGTTAGTAACCCCAGATGACTTCATGATAGCTGTAAGCCTGCTAGTCCAGTGCCTTGTGGGATTGCGATGGTTGGATCTGACCTATGGGCTGGGAAAGAGCCTCCAAGGTCTTGCGTGGGTGGCAGGTTTGGAACGATGCAGGTCAATGTGTGCGTGACTTTCAAAAACATTGAGATCCTCTGGCTTGCAAAGCACTGGTATCAGGTGGACAAGAAAACAACTGTGATGACCACACAGTTTGCGTGGGTTTGTTCGCATATTTAACTGAACTCGTCTGTTTCCTCATGCACCTTTCCACATCCATGGCATTAAGAGTACTGTCTCTTTTGGCTGTTTTGGAAAAACAACAGCCTACAAATGTACAACATTTACACCTTATCAGCCTTTTACAGTAGCTCATATGACCCCCTCACATACAGCTTACAGACACCTCCATAAATTACAGTATTTCAATTCACACTTACATTTACAGTTAAGTAGTGCCTCAAATGAATCAATGGGGGGTGAAATATTAACCAGAGGTTGGGGGACTTGCGGTGTGGCATACAAAGTGAGCTGCCCAGTAGTACATTCACCGTTGCAGTCTTTTTCTCCACTAAATTTGGATATCGCAGACTCCCTCCCTTTCCCATTTAGATTTGGTAAGTAGGTCTTTTAATTTTCACTCTCACCGACTACTACTGCTCCTGCAGTCATGACTAGCACATAATCATGTCATGAGTGCACTTCAGTCTCATATACAAGCAAAAAATGGTGTTCAACAACAATGTGAAAGCAATAATAGAAAACACAAGAGAATGGTCATACAGCAGAAGGATTTTTAGCTCTTTTTGTTTGTAGCTGTAGTGTTTCACTGCAGTAGCAAGAAATAATAATGCATCTGTGGGCTATTAAAAGGA
The DNA here is from genome assembly GCA_015244755.2 of Tenualosa ilisha. NCBI lineage: Eukaryota > Metazoa > Chordata > Actinopteri > Clupeiformes > Clupeidae > Tenualosa > Tenualosa ilisha. The sequence goes on from PYXC01001220.1 coordinate 250,636, forward strand.
TCATGAGGCCTGCAATTCTGTGTTTGATGAGATCAAACCTTTTTAGTGCTTCCCTAGTTGTCTTAACTATTTTACCAGCCATTACAGATTTGCAAATAATTTGCATAAGCTATTCTCACTTCTGACTTGTAATGTAGATGCAGCAATTTATACCATTCATGCCTGTGCGTGAGATGTACAGTTTTGACGATGGCCATCATTAGCTCTCTTGTAGCTTATGTTGCAGTTGAGATTGTTATGTTATGTCCTGTTGAGATTGGGTGCAGAGATGATGTGTTTAAGTATAAAATACTATTAGATTTACAATCGGAATGTGGCATCAGGGAAAAGAAATGCATTGTAGGTTCTTAAACAGTGTGTAAAAGTACATGCACAGAGCAAGCTAAGCAGTGCGTTTGTACTATCCTGATGCTTCATCAAACTATAGCTTGCATAGTCAAGTGTACAAAACGTAAACCTGTTGAAGTACTGCCACACAGGACAAGGCTACTTTGTAGCTAATTTGCATAGAGATTTGAATAGTGAGTCCAGTAGTCCCTGCTGAAATTAGTGCACTCAGTGATAAAGGACTGTGTTTAATAACTATCTTTGCTATGCTGCAGGCTGAGATCCCCAGGATGGCACTGCACTTGACACTGCTTCTGCTGATTTCCCTCTGTAGTCAAGGAAGAATGGTAAGAAATGTCCTTCTAGGCTGTCTGTTACTGCTGAAACTTGCAGATCTAGAGTATGATGCATTAATGCTGGAACCCTTGTGGAAGATGCCGTGTAATGCAATCTTATCCAACCCTTTCATTTTTTAGCAGATTCATAAGTTCACTGCTAATGGTCCACTAGACCGCTGATTGGTGTGTGTAACCTTTATTTAGCTTTGGCTCAGTGGCTTTGACTGAGACATCAGCAATTCCAGCCAATCAACACATTCCTTAAGGAGCATGAAGTAAGAGGTGTCATCATTTATGGAGACCCAATATCACCAACCCCCTGCCATAGGGTGCACTGTGACACTTTAAGTTAAAATATTAGGCTACTTTCTTCAGGGGGTCACTAACTGTTTTCTAATATTTTAAGGTGTATTGCAGAAAATAATCTTCTTCTTCCTTTGCTCATCGGTACAGTTTCTCTCTCTCCCTCCCTGCCTCTCTCCATCTTCTTCAGGATGTAGCTACACCATTTCCATCCGTACCCCCAGGAGAGGCTGGTGGGTGTGGAGAGGTCTCGCTGGAGTCTAACCATCAGGCGGTGGAGGAGTCTCTCACCAAACTGGGCCTCAAGCTGCTGGAGCATCTCAAACCAAGTCCAGAGCAACCCAATGTACTCATATCCCCTCTCAGCATTGCCCTTGCACTCTCACAACTAGCACTGGGTATGTGGGTGCCCTGGGGTTTGCTGTGCAAACTTTTGTGGATTTATGTGCAGTACCTTTGTGGCATATCTTTGTGTGTGTGTGTATGTGTAAGTGGCATCAATCATAGAATCTGTTTACAGTAGGCAAACAATTAATACATTATAATTAAATATTAACTAGACATAATAACAGGGCTGGGGGTTGAGATACTCCTAAATTTTCTATTAAGTAGAGTTAGTTCCTCTGAGTTGAACACATTGGTGTCCTGTTGTCTGTTAGGGGCCCGGAATGAAACCCAAGCAGCGCTCCTTCAGGCACTTCATGCTGAAGACCTGCCCTGCTACCACAATCTCCTCAGTGGTCTACAGCAACACCTCAACACCATGGCCATACAGGTGGCCTCACGACTATACCTGCGCCCAGGTGAGCTGGGTGCAACCGGGAGAATGAATACTACATCCAGAGCTGTAATGCAGTAGGCTATATTGTGAGGTGTAACATCAACATGTCAGTTACACTCACATGTCGGTATAGGCTATTAGATCTCTGAAAATGATTGGATCCTATCTATCTATCTAACTATCTATCTACCTATCTATCTATCTGTCTGTCTGTTTGTCTCTCTATGTATATATCTGTCTATCTTTCTATCTACAGTTTCTACCTAGTTGATTATTGTTACTTCCATTGTCTCACAGGTTTTGAAGTTAAGGACGAGTTTGTGGAGGAATCATTACGTCTGTACAGGTCAGAACCTGCTTCACTGACTGATGTGGAGGAAGTCAACAAATGGGTGGAGGAAGTCACAAAAGGTCACATGACCAACTTCCTGTCCAGTATACCTCCCAGTGTTGTTCTGCTGCTCTTAAATGCACTACATTTCAAAGGTAAGCAACTTGTCTCAAGAAGAAAACTGACAAAAAAGTGATGCCAACTATCCAGGTTGTCTTTGGACCAAAGGCATTAATGGGCACAAACATTAGGTCTATAGACACACACTTACTGTTAGCACATAGCCACAATGACATGACATGATTAAATGACTGTCTACTGAGCCCCCAGCACAGATGCACTGCTTCATTTTGTTGACAGGGGAATGGGAGTCCCGTTTTGACAAAGAGCTCACTGGCAAAGCCCCTTTTTACATCAACAGCACCACGCCTGTAGAGGTGGTCATGATGCTGGCTCCCAAGTATCCACTGAGTATGATGGTCGACAATGAGCTTGGTGCCCAGGTAATCTGCTCAGGTTTTTCAGCCTACTTACTATTTCCACTATGGTTCATTTTCTTTGTTATTACAGGGTAGGTTCATTTTTTTTACACTGAAAGCCTTGTTTTCTGATTTATCTATGATGGAATACAATGGTTAAGATTAATATTTTGACAAATGCCTCTGTTCCGAGAATTTTTCGGTTGTTGTAGTAGCACCTACAGAATGGCTGCAATGGTGCATTGCTGCAGTCTTTCCTAAAATGCATTAAACTGAGTGGTCAGTAATGTTCACTGACAAACTGATCATTGCAAAGTGTGACTTCCATCAGCTTGTATTCTTCAAGCTCTTCGGTGGAAGTTTACACCTATGCAGCCATTTTGTAGGTGGGGGGTGTGCTACTGCCACAATCAAAAATTCTCAGAACAGAGGCATTTGTCAGAATTTTATTCTGAATTATTGTATTTCATCATAAACGATCAGAAAACAAAGACTTTAAGTGTAAAAAAAAACAAACCTGTCCTTTAAGAACTAATTAATGTCACTGTTTCCACAGTCATATACACAATACATGAACACAAGTACAAGTACTTGTTATTATCTCTCTGTCTGACACTGTTTAAATCACAAGAACTTTTTCAGCTTTGGTCTTTTGAGTCTGTGTAATTGTCAAACCCTCTGACCTTCTCTCCCATGTCCCCCAATCAGGTGGCTCGATTCAGATTCCAGAACAATACCAGTTTCCTGGTGGTGATGCCCATTGGCACAGGACAGGAAAATGTGTCCACAGTGGCAGCGAAGCTTAACATCTCTGATCTCTATGCCCGCCTGCCGAGTGAGAGCACCATGCAGGTCAAACTGCCAAAGTTCAAACTGGAGTACAAGCAGGAACTGCAGGAGCCTCTGACCAACATCGGTTAGACAGCAGGCCTTTACATACACACATACGGCATATATGAACCAGTGAGGGTCTGTGCCAACTAAATGGGTTAATATGCACTTTTTGTGTGTCGGCTTTGCCAAACCCCATTTGGTTTGTTGACATATTGTTCTGTTTCTCTTTGATTTTATTTCTGACTACTCTTCTGTACCTTTGCTCACTTCCTCTTTGCCTAAACCTAAACTGCTCTCCATGTTCTATCCTCACTGCTTTCTCATTTGTTTCTCTCTTGCTCTCTGTCTTGCTGTCCCCTGGTTAGGTCTGGGCACTCTGTTCTCCTCCCCGAACCTGTCTGGCATCACAGAGGCCCCCCTTCAAGTGTCCAGTGTCCAGCATGCCTCAGCCATCACCCTGAGCGAAGAGGGCGCCGAGGCCTCGGCCGCCACTGCCATCCACCTCCTCCGCTCGGTCCCCATGTTTGCCGTCAACATGCCCTTCCTGTTTGCCCTGACCGATGACACCACGCACGTGCCCCTTTTCCTGGGTGTCATCACCAACCCTAACCCCCATAGTCCAAAAGCTCTGTGATGGGACTCCCACCAAGTGAAAATAAGCCACTGGCCGTCCCCCATCACGCAAATGACCCTCTTCCCATAATAAACAAAGGCTTCAGTCCATTTGGAAAATTTAGACCACTGATAATTCATTTTTTACAGTCAATATACTTTAATTTTTTTTCAATTTTTTTTGGCGGGGGGTTGATGAGAATATTAATTTTCGTGATTGAGAATGAGGTTGCAACGTAACAGAATGTAAAGAAGAAAAGTGGTCTGCTTTCTGTATGCACTGTCTACTTTGGCGCTCTTGGAAAAAAAAAGGACTTTTCTCTGTGGCCACAGGTGGAAGTAGATGGACCTGATGAAAGACAACAAAAATCTCTTCAAGAAACACTCATTTGACCAAAATTCTCAACACCATCATTGTTTGTGCATACCTCTTTGTGCTGTGTACAGAGTTGAGCAGTGATACACCCAATTTGGCCAAGCTAACACAATGATGGATTTTGTTTTAGTTTGTATTATTTTAGTTCTTTATTGCTTCAGAGAATGCTTCTTTTTTTTAAACCTGGTAACATTTCCTTCTCAAAAAAGGTGTCTCAAAATGAATGATGGAGTATTAAAAAAATAAATTAATTTTGTTGATATTTTTACTGAAAATGTCAAGTAAGCTTATATAACCAAACTTCATAACAATTATTATTCTAACAAATAAAACTATAATAACAAAACAAACAGTATATTATACGGCATCATACTGAACCATATTATTGTAACTTGGTTAATGTTTTGCTTGCTATTAACTATAAGGTTGCTATTAAGCTATTGAAATACCAGACATGCTTGGTAAGCAGGCAGAGGCAACTTTAATGATGGATAGAAACCACAAGGCGATTTGTATGAAAATAAAAAGGTCACCTGTATAATTCATTCAGAGTATACAGCCAAGAAGATGAAAAAAATTTCAACAAACAGGCCCAACAGATACAAGCTGTTTTTTCCTTTTTTGAATACAGTGGATCTGCTATTCACAGTGATTTGAAACAGCATGAAAGCATGTAAGATAACCATACATTCTGGACAGCACTTACAAAAGCTGGGACATCAAAGACACTTGTTAGACATAAAAAAAGTGAGAAAACATAACATATCATGGTATATATTGGTATAAAACATAATGTGCAGGGTGCTTGCAGATAATAAGCGGAATGTTGGCTTACAGGAAGACATTGTCCATTTCAGTGGGATCCTCAACATCTTGACCCTTCCATTGCTACATTCTGTCATGGTGTACAAATGGTATTGGGGAGTCATAAATGACAGTGGTATGAGCAGAGGAATGTACTAATAAAATCCTCCACAGACAGAACGATAACCATTAATGCCAGTGGAACGACGTCGTAGAAAAAACAAATAGCAACTAGGACACACCTTCAAATTACTCAACAGGTAAAGGAATGACATTTGTTTTTATTAGGGGGGAAAGCCAGGACTATGTATGAAGGCAAACAGATGTAAATAGGGCAACACTGGCCACAACTACACTCCAGAGTGTCTGATTCAATTGAACAAAGCTGTTTGTGTGACAAGCTTGATTTTACATGAGACTTTGGAGTTGTGTAGTTTCTTTATTCTATGGGGGGGGGTGTGTGTGTGTGTGTGTGTGTGAAATCAAACGGGGGAAATGCATGCAACAATGTCACATGTGCATGGCTGACTGATGTGTTTTATGAAATGTGACCCACGGTAACTGCCATTTAACTTCCAATTAATGAAACCAATTCAGGAAGGTGATGGGAAGCAGCAGTCATATTCAATCTTCCTAGCAATCAGGCAAACTGTTTCAATCCTTTTCTTGGCCTTTTTGAAGCAGCAGCGCACCAGTTTTTTACTGCCAGAATAGTGTTCTGGGCTCTCCATCACTCACTCACTTACTCATTCTCTCTCTCTCTCTCACTCACTCACACACACACACAGTATACTGGTGCTGTCTTGCTCAAGAGAAAGATAATGGCATGTACAGAAGAATAAAGAATGCTGGTAGGAAAGTTAGCGAATGCTGGGCCTTTGTGAAATAAGCCAGAGATGTATATGTACATGTGTGTATGCGCTTCTTGGGCCTGTGGTGATGGTAGAGCAGGGGTCATGGGGGAGGGTGTGGGGGTGTCACCAGACCTCTCTTCCTCTATGGTGTCTGGAGAGAGGGTGAAAAAATTTCAATAACAAAAGCAACACACTGAACAAGTCTATACTACAAAGACAGAGCTATTTCAACCAACTCAATCCAACTTCAGCACTTGCTGTAGGCTAATTGGATTTGGTTGATGACTCCAAAGCTATGGATTGGTTGCTTTGAACACAAAAATTAGGTGAAATGCCATTTTCATATGAAAATACTGCCTGTGGCATCTGCATGATCTGAATTGGCAACCTGACAACCTCTGACTTTTCAGAGTGTATTATCCAAGATTAATTTGACTTTCATGCTAATGAAACATAGTTAATTTTCAGAATACCTTTGCAAGATATCCGTAGGCAAATTGATTTCATCAAACATGCTTGTTTCCACTTTAAATCACTGCCGACTATACAGAAAATCTAGCCAAATAGAAAAGTCATTCAGCATAAGTTGAAACTCATTCACCATCTCAACATGAATGTCCAATTATGGATACTGCACACTAGCCCATCTGAATAAACAATAAGAGGATGGAAGTGCTTCCTTATCCACTACTGAGGAAAAGATCTTGCTAGGTTATCTGCATGCAGTATATCTTTGGGAATCACAAACTAACAAACAAAACTGAATAAATGAATAAACTGATAAATTAGACTAGATAAATGAATAAATAAAATGATAAATGAACTATTTTAGACCATCTGCTTCATAAACTATGCATCTACATCGAGACACACGCCTCAGATGTAACCTTCTCTGTGTGCCTTTAACTACTGGCCTTATCTTTGCTTTATCGTAGGTCAGCAGAATTACTTTCACATACCACACTGCTGTTGTTTGCTTGCATTTAGCTATAATCTCTGGATAACTACAGCGACACACTATATCATCTCCAGAGCCAATTGCAAATAGTTCTTACGTGCATTGTAGGCACTGTGGCTTTTACTCAGGAATGCCAACAAAATGTGAGTACATACTGAAAGCCTTTTTTCTAAATTACTGTCCTCTTTCTTGATAATTGTCTGTTTTCTACCCCTGTTTTTTCACTGGCATAGAATAAGATTTGATAATCTTGTGCATTAATACTTTGGGAGAACTACAAAGATTTTAGGACAACAGCAAGACAGACACAAGGCAGACTCTGACAAATTCCCTCTCCCTTTACCTGCACTTCCCTTGCTCCCTTTCGGCCGGTTTCCTCTATGTGGATTAGGCCTACTACTAAACTATAAGGATTTTTCAATGGAGATTTTCGATGAAAATTAAGGAGCATTTCAACCCCCAGCCCTGTTGTTCGAGGTCACCAAGCATTGTTGGTAAGAGTAAGAATGAGGAAATTTGGTACCATACAGACCAAATTCAAAACAGCAGCTAATGCTAACTGAACAGGGTAAGGACAATGAATGAGTACTTGTGCCCTGTTCGGTTAGCGTTAGCCGCAGGTTCAATGTTCACTCTATATTATACCAAATACCTTTTTCCTACCAACAGCACTCAGTAACCTTAAACAACAGGGCTATAAAATGCTGAAATGCTCTGGAATTTTCCTTCGAGTACATCCTAAGGTAGCACTTGTGTAATAAGGCAGAAGGATGGACAACAGCGGTATATTTGTAAACATATAAATATTAGACAGATGAGGGGAAAAAAAATGAAACCAGATTGTCTGTTGTTCACCCTACTGTATAAGAGTGGTACCTTGGAGAGCGCATTCAAGACAGGAAGATACAAGTGAGTTAGCAGGACAAGAAGAAACAGAGACACTGCTGGTGTGAGTGGTGAGCGTCTGACGTGAAGTGCATCTAAAAGCGTGCAATCTCATCATGCAACCTGGCACAATCACCATAGCATTTGTCTTTAATGATCCTTTTAGACAAGGGGGTGGAGGGATTGGGGACAGTTGCAACAAAATGTCACAAAAGAAACAGATGAGTGGACACTGCAGTGGGCAATGAAGCTGTGATATGGGTTAAGTGCTAAACAATCTTTTTCTAGTAAGATGATTTGGACATGCAAGGATCTGGATTGCCACATCCCAGGCTACTGCTTAAAGGAGAAATCAGGTGTGAATCAATCCATAGCCCTGTTGTTTGAGGTCACTCGGCAACCCGGAACAGAGCAATAGATTGATTCACAGTAAATTTCTCCTTTAAGAATGTGGTTCAGCCTCTTATGAGAAAGACAGATGGGAAGGAAAAATAAACTTACTTCATTCATACCTAAGAAAAGGAGACAAAATGCACAAAGTTATGGTGTCATATGGTGTTGCTTTTCTTCTCAATAGTGCTAGTTTAATGCTACATAGACAGACATCTTTATTTTACCAGCAGACCAGTCAGACACAATCTGACTTACCCAAAGAGAGCAAAACAAAAAGGTCTGATTAATCAAAACATGACTGGGGAAAAAAAAACATTACATAAAAAAACTATTCAGACAATTATATGGCAGTTGGTGAACACTCTTCAAAGTTGGCACATTTATTGTGTGAGGGGAGAAAAAAAAAAAAAAAAAACGAGCATCTCATATCTCAGTCAAGTCATCTCTCGGTTTTGAAAAATGTGTGAGGAATAAACAAGCATTATTAGCCATCCACCCTCAATGACCAGTCTACAGTAAGCTTCTGAAATGTCTCAATAGGGAGTAAACCAATGACATAACAGAACAACGTGCACTGTTGTAGACCTCAACTCAGCAGCAGGACACATTTCTAACTGGGGAATAGAGCAACCCCATTGGGAAGTCTGGGCCAGTTTTGTGTACATCTCTGGAATGGGTTAGAAAAGATATTGGTGCTTCCTCAGGGGAAATATAAGGTTTGAAACTACCATGTAGATGGCTTATAGCTCAGTTCTATACTACAATATTTTCTGGTTGCACCAAGAAGCCCATGTCAAGGTGATTGATATATTTATTGATCTCAACACATACTGAGGGTTTGTGGACAATAATGAACTAGCCTATAAATGGTGCTTAATTCACCCCACATAACGAAAGAAATAGAAACGCAACATTTCTGTTGTTCTTTGAGATCATTTTCTACAACAGAAACAACATTATGGACTAAATCACTTTGCACCTCAAAAGGAAGGAGTAATCAAAGAGATACAAGGTAATTTCACGTGTAATAACATGCATTTGCAACTTAGTTTCATCCCCACAGCAGATTAGTAGTGACTTGAGTTTCCAAACACATTAACAGAGAGGTGTTAGCCTGACCCAGGTAAACTGACCTCCATTGCTTACTTATAAAACACATGCACTGACTTACTATGACAGGGCAAAGACAAATCAAAGATGACACAAACGTAAACAAAAAGTGTCAAAAATTGAAGTCCTGCTCTGCAACAGGACTGTACTGCGTAACAACAAAAAAAGGCAGACTTGCAAAGATGGGCAGATTGGTTGTTCCCAAGGAACGAAAAGAAAGACAAATTAAAAAAAAAAAAAACTAAACAAAATACACAGATTATTCCCTACTGCCGTACTTTTCCTGGGATGTAGTTCCTGTCAATACTCTCCTCCTGAAGAAACATATGTAGGCAGCGCTCATTCTGGGCCAGGGGATGCCCTGCAATTCTAAAAAAGAAAAACAGCAAAAACATCTGTGAAAACAAGACTGTCAGTGACAAACTACAGTCCAGAAGGCCTGTTCCCCACTGCCTGTCCTGCATACATGACTACACGACTGCTATTTAGCTCAGTGCAGACAAATAAAGGGCTGGTGTAGCTGCACCACGGTGTCCATGTCTGAATACACACACACACGCACGCACGCACGTGATCTGCTGCACTGTCGCACACAAACAAGGTCGGCAACGTGAAACAGGCCTAATACTTCAAATACCATGTCCACAGCGTGTACCAGAGCAGTCTTGTTTGATGTTTGTGTGGTAGCTGTCTATTACTGTCTGCAAGTACTTCTTGAAGTTCTGTTATAGTGCACATGCTCTCTGACAATTGCTCTCAGGCAATCTCTGCCTTTTACAAGTCATTACCATCGGTTCCTCACAAGGTGCAACTACACCATTATAGGTGACCAAAGGTTACCTCTCTCCTCCTATGAAGCCAGAGTGCTTTAAAGGCAATACAAGTCCATGGCCAGGGAAATATTACTGAGGCCAAGTGCAGTAAGGCCGAGTTCAGCTCTGCTCTCCATAATGTCTGTGGAATGTAATCTTGTCTATAGTGTTCTGAGCTTAGGAGAAAATAAATTAGGAAGGCCGTTGCCAGACATCTTGGCTGTCAGACTAGCTGTATGTGTTTTGAATGAGGCGGTCCTGAACTGAGAGCGCCTCTCAAGCTCAGACATGCACTGCACATTTTTTCTAGGCTATGTACATTGTTATTAAAAGAAAAGAAAAAAAAACAAAAGAAAACAATAGAAGAGAAGACAAGAATCCTGTTCTACTATACAGTGCAGATGTCCTATACACTGTGCTGGTGTGTGTTTATGCGTGTGTGTGTCTCTCTGTGTGTTTTCAGGCATAAACTGAACTACACACAAAAAACTTGCTACTCAATCTGCAGATTATGCCTTTCTAATCAACATGGCACCAAAATCTCCCCATGTGACACAAACTATTTTGGTGCCGAGTCTTTTAGACACACAGTCTCTCAACAGAATGAATGGATTCTGTAAGAAATTCATTGATAAAATCAGATCTCGGAGAGCACATTGCAATGATTGTGATGAACAAACTTTCAAAGTCAATGTTTAGTTAAATGTGTGAAGTTTAGATGGAATTGTTACAAACACCAACATGAAACATGCTAAATTGTGTGGGCAACGACAAACTGAGTCTTTTCATTGAGCTGACTGTTCATTTCATCAGGATATGACAAGAAGCACAAACCAAACCTTGTACAATGCAACTATGTAGCCTGCTGCAGTAGCATACCTGTTGATGAACTGCTCAAGGCCGACTCTTCGCTCCTCAATAAAGGACTCTTCAAAAATACCCTCATCTCCACGGAAAGGCAGTTGTCTCTTCAAGGCCTTCCCTGGCAAGGGAGGCACAACGATCTGCAAGAGAACAAGTAGCATAATTACGTGAAACAGAGCAGACTTTCAGTTTTGTCTACCCTGGCAAAGAAACACTCACCGTAAACACGTGTAACAGCAGGTGAATAAGAAGCACTAACTCATATCCAGGACCCAATAAAACAGAATTTATGGGCATAGACACAAACAAAGGGGGAAAAAATCTACAATACAGTCTATGATCCTCCATCACACTTTACACATATATTTCTGGCTAGATTCCATAACAGAAACCTCTCAGCTCAGGAGACACTACAAATTATCCGATGGTCACAGTTGTTCTGATGCAGTAAATACTGATGTTTACACCTATGATGTATGTGACTGAAGACCAACGGTCAATGTATTGAGCATTTGCTTACCTCCTATGAGACTGTCTGTGAAGAGATTTAGCTTTGGAAAATTACCAATAATCAAAAAGAAATGAAATGAATGCCATTTCTACATCAGTGGCTCTAAACACAGCCTATGCAACGTGTGCTTTGGGAAACATCAACAAAGTTATGTGCATACCTCAGTGTCACTACAGAGAACACTGAAGCCTTGAAAACTCCGTGGCAGCATGTTAGCCAAGGACCTGCATGCTGGCTTTCACAAACCACCATGTGTCCTGGCAGTATGCATCCACAGTGACTTTTTGCACTTTACAGTAACACATTTGTTAAATATATGATCTTTTCAATTGTTATTGAACATTCACTGTGCATTACCTTAACCAAACTCTAACTATATCAGACTGACCTTAACAGAGTGTCAACGGCTGAAGACACTATACACAAGACAATCCAAGTGTCACCATAAGAAAATGCGTTCTGGGACTACCCATAGGTGTACTGAGTCATTAGTGGATAGCAGACATAGCTGGAGGTTAAGTCTTCAGAAAACCAAATCATTCCCACAATTTTGCGTTCTTACAGATGAACAGGTGTGACACATTTGTTGCACAGCAAGTTCCCAGTAAAGTGTCGCAATTTATTAGCTGATGTCATGAACTTAGTGTGCTCCAGAACCGCTCTGGTGTGCACATAATTGGTTTAAACATTAATTGAAAAAACTAAATCAAGTAATTCCCATTGTCTAATACTATATACATATTTTCTTTACAAACTAGGTTACGCCTGCCATTTGCCGCTTACCTTACTATCTCGTTCGAGTTCATTTTTCAGCCACTCGAAGTCACTGTATCGTCTTCGCACAGATGACTCCTTCATCTTAAAAATTGGGAGGTTTGTCTGCAATGAAATCACAAAGTTGATAGGCCGAAACTGGGTGTGACATTTGTTTCAAACAAGTGAAAAGAACGTGATAAGGACGTATCAAGACCAACATACCCACTTAATTTGTCGACTACACTATAATCCTAGAGGGCTAGTTTAAGATTAGTCGATGTCGTCGTGACTGGGAAACTTAGCGGAAATTATAATGCAAAATATGTGTTCTACACGCTTTCATGTAATTGATTCTTCTTGTCCTGATCCAATAAATAACATTAACGGTTCTCCTTCTACTCAATTACTTAAATAAGGTTAGTAAGCCAATGTCGCAAAAGTCCTTGTACGATAACTAACGTTAGTGGGTCAAGCTACCTGGTTGACTTCATAATCTGTTTATCGATAGATGTCTAACAAGTTAATGGTTCTAGTAATCCAAGATGGGCTGCTTTACCAAATTGTCTCGTTTGGTAATGTCCGTCTGGTTATTATTTCAATTAGAATGCGGTGTCAATAACACCACTGAAGTTATCAACGTTAACCCCAGCTAGCTACCTTGCTTGGTTAGCCATAGCTTGCTACTGAACATTGATGCTAGCTGGCTAGCTATAAACAAACATCAGTACTAGCGGTGATATGTATATGTTAACCTCTAATCTATCTGTAACTCAGAAGTCCAAACTAATATAAAATGGCAAACATTTGCTCATACGCTATAAAGGCAAATACTCAGCAGGTCTTCCAGCACATAATCCATCCATGAATCGGGCCAGACTTCACCCGAGACTTCGATTCAAATGAAGATTCCAATCGGTCGAAGTTAGCAACATAGCAAAGTGTTATGACTTAACGTACCTTCATTCGGACCTCGTACGTGGTGAAACGGTTTCGTCCAACACCAACGGTTTGGGGATCATAAACGTCGATTTCAAGAAAGTTACTTGGTGGACCGTAGGCGTCCGTGAGATCCTGAGGCTTTGAGTTTAACCGGCGAGTATCTGCGACCGTCGCCTCTGACATTTTTGACAGACTAACGATAGCTAAATTGAGGTTAGCTGGCTACCTAAAGAATGTCTTGCAAGGTAACGTTTCTTCTGGATATAACTAGGTTATAACCACACACTACAGGTATAAACTGTTTAAGACATCAGATATCTCGGAAAAGATAAATTTTGCAAGCTTTGTTAAAAAATAATGCGACTCAGCAATCCAACAGGAAATCCTTACTCATAGATCTAACCAGAAGTCGTGGTTGCTTGGGTGGAAAGGGATGTGTGGTCCCACCCACTCCTTAGCAGCTAGTTGCCAGGAGCCTCTGCCGTAATCATTCGTAAAGAACGCTCTAACCAATGACCATACGTTTCCCTTGGATCTTGGATTTTTTTAGTACTCATTCCCATCCTCCGTCCCCGGATCTCGGTTATGGTTTTTGGAAAAATAAGATGGTACATATAGACAAATTTGATTTGTTTTCTGTGATTTATTGGCCAAGTATACACAAGCAATCTGACTTCGGTAGTTGTTAACTCTATACATTCAACATATAGACATTTAGTAATATTCAATAGACAAATAGTAATATATATATATATATATAGACACATACTGTACAACAGAGACAACCATATACACAAAGGCACATATCTAAATAATACAAATAAGACAATATTCAAGACAAAGTACACATGGAGTGGGATGTAAAGTGCAAAGTAATAGCGCAATGCAGTGTGCAATATGTATTATTGGAATAAAGTTACGTAATGTGTTGGTGTGCAAGATACATTGGAAAGATAGTATAGAAGATAGATACTTATAAAGATAAAAGTATGTAATGAGTAGAAGTGGATGAAAGGCTAAGTGGGGATGACCCACTTATCAGCACTGTGGGGTGCTTCCTAAAATCCACAACCATCTCTTTAAAATGTTTAGCTCCAAGTTGTGTAGACCGCATTATCTGAGCCTATAGCCATATGTTTAATATATATACTGATTTCTCAGTTTTAGATCCTACTAATCTGTTAAACCCATCATACAAGAACCATCGATTTATCATTTAGTAGTAACCATCCAGTTATCAATTCAGCCTCATGTGGAGCGTGAAGCATGTACTGTAGGCTATCCAATGTCATCCAGACCTAACCAGATTATCAGATGAGAGAGGGCAAGGTGCTTCTCTCTCCAAAAGAGGATTTTTTTTCTTTCTGAATGCCTACACAAGAATGTATAACGTTTTCTATTCTCAGATGATGACTTGATGCCACCTTACAGTTTTTGGACCCAGTGGGCTTCTGTCCCGATTGCGTTTGCATTCTCATCTTTGGCGATACTCCCTAAAACATGGCATTTCGCTCGTGGGCTGGACTTTACGTCCTGCGTCACTCACTCGGTGTGTATTCATGGATCACGTTCGCGTAGGCTTACAACTGTCACAAACTTGCATCTCGAAGAGGCAGGTTTTGTGTCCGATGAGTGACAAGTTAGCGGAATATAGTCAGACCTGAGATTTCCAGCTACGACCAAAACCGAGTGTTTTACTCATCAGATGTAATAAGTCAGTGGGATGGTTTTTTTTTGCCTTGCTCTGGACAATGTCAGCCGACATATTCTCCTTTCTCTTACCTATAAAGGAGATCAAGTCTCTTTCACTCTGAATTGAAAAATAAAATAAGAAAAAAATATGTATGTAATTAACGGTTTGGAGCTATCCAACCCGTCACTGCTTACCTAACAATCTAGCGCAACTCTAGTGCAACTCGGTAAAATGTAGGCTAAGCAACTTGATACATGCTAAAACTTACTGCCAGCCAGAGCAAGGTCCAGCAATTATTTCTGTTCCTCACTGAACCAGTCTCCCTTGAAAATTAACATTCACTACGTTTTGTCAAAGCAAAGAAGAGATGCGAAGAGTGCTTATGTCATGTGTAACGTTACCTGTGAGTGAATCTGCTGTAGCTTACGACTACCGGTCTGAACGAAAGACTCTTTACATAGCCTGTGATTTGGCTAAGTGTCTGCTTGAGGGACATTAGAAGGTTTGTTGTGTCCATAAGTGAGGCCCATTCTGCCGTCGTCTACTTTGTAACGGCACAGGGTATTACACCATAACTATAACAGAAAATGCTCCCGTCTTCTTCGTCCAATCGGTTACCGTCCGGCATCTCTGCAAAGTTTCTCTTACTGCACACAGATGTTCATGAAAAACGTGTACTGCTACGTCCTAACTAAGCCACGCCCATCCGGGCGAAATGCTGTGTTTTTAGTAGTTCACAATCGTCCTGTTGAGCAGTCCAGTCACAGCCCAATGGTGACAACATTAGTCCAACAAACTACGCTCTGTCCACACTGCCCACTTGAGTGTTTTGAAACCCTAGCCCCTATTTTTGTTAACATGTGGAGTCAACGTAAACGTTAGCTGTTTTAGGAGCTGACCAGTGTTCAGCTCGTGTAGGTATTAAGTAGCTCGATGCTACACAGCTAACTAAATAGCTACCTAGCAAACAAAGTAAACCCAGCTAGTCGGAATCCCTGTCAACGAAAGGTAAATAATGGATTTCATTACCCAATTATCGTTCAGTTAAATGTGCTTTTAGCAATGACAAAATATGACCTAGATGTTATTACGCTTCAGACCATCTTACCGTCTTGGTGTGCTAATTTTCGAGGCCAAGTAACATTGACGTTACTGTTGTCAGATATGCCTTGGTTTAGCTGCTTCAGTTTTAACTTCAGTTAAGAGCCGTCCTGTCAATTTTCTGTTTCAGTCTGAAAAGTCGAGCTGGCGCTTACGCTAGCCTAGTTACCCATCGAAGTCAACAGGCTCTATGACGGTGGATATTATAGTTAGCTTGGCTAACTAACGTTTCAAGTTAAGCAAACCGGCTCTGTTACAAGTTAGCATTAGCATCAACAATCGAATCCTACTTTCATATCGTAGGTGTGTTCTGTGTACAAACATTTTCAACAAAGACATACAGTGACAGGATTTAGCTAACCGATAGGGAGTTTCAGTGCCCCAGTGGAGATGTTAGTTTGCTTTTTAGAAATGAAAGTGAAAATATATATAAAAAGGTGAGTGAAATTCTTATCGATAGCCAGTCGCTAAGTCAAGTCCGTAAAATATCCTGAATGCTGATAGTTGTGACTAATTGCAGATGAACGATTACGTTGTCAACAGACTGCTTATTTGTTCTCATGTTTAACTTGACGTTATATCATGGGATTTCGCAAACTGGCTCGGTAGAGATACTTGGCTGTTGTACACATGCTTTATTGCATTAACTCATTATGAATAAGAATAAAGCCACAAATGTGATGGCAACATTTCTGAACAACACACGTTGCTAGCCATCTTTGTATGCTGGGTTCGGTAAATAGAGGAACCGGGATTTTGTGGTTAATCTAGGAACACACCTTACTGTGAAACATGTTAGAAATCTGCCTTGTTTTTGTGTGCTGTCGAATGCCGAGTTGCCTGAGGAAGTTTCGTCACTCTTCACTATGGTTGTTTCGCCTCTCCACAGGGACGAAATCTCTCTGACCATGACTGCTATGCGCGTGGATGCCAAGGTGGTTATGTTGGGAAAAGAGAGTGTTGGGAAAACCAGCCTTGTGGAGCGATATGTCCACCACCGTTTTCTTGTTGGACCTTATCAAAACGTAAGGGTTAGGACTTTAGTTTTCGTGCGTGAGCGTAATGATGCATTACATTATTGACGCTTTATGAGAGTCCTCCTTTGTCTTTAAGCCATACGTTGAGTTCCCCTATTAAGAACTTCTATGCTGTATTTAAGTATGACCAAAGCCTTGCTAAAGAATAGCAACTTAACAGTCTGTAATGAGGAATTTCAGGGGACTTCTTGTGTCAGTGTTGGAAACTTCACTGTTGCAAGAAAGATGGGTAATTCCAAGATGTCAGTCTGAACTCTTAATCCTTTCCTTTGGCAGACTATTGGAGCTGCCTTTGTTGCCAAGCCAACCCATGTAGGAGATAAAGTTGTGACCCTTGGAATATGGGTGAGTGTCATAGGCTATATAAGCTACTTCCAGATTTAAGGCAGCATTTGACCTAATTCTCAATTTTTGCATGTGACCAAATCTCCCTTACCCGTCAGTTTAGATGCATACTTTCAAATGTGGAAATAAATAAACTCAACTGTAATTACTTGTTTGGAAATGTTAATGATCAGAAATGTCTAGGCCAGTGCTGTAGTCTTGTTTGCTATGCTGTAGTGGGTATACTGTCTGCCACAGCTACTGCTTTTACAGTGTTGTCAGTATTGCAGTTTATGTTTTACTGGATATACGCAAACCAAAGAACTTTTTAAGTGGTTGTACGGCGTATACCTGCGTATCACTTAGACTACAGCCCTGGTCTTGGCTGAATATGTCCATACTATAGAATGCTATTATGCTATTAGGCAGTCCAAGTAAATATGTCAAGATAAGTAAATAAGTATAGATATTGTTAATTAGTCAGCCTAGGCCTACTTCCTTCTAGTTGCACAGTTCATGGATTGCAATAGGTTGGTGGCCCATCATAAGTATGGGGATCTCTTTGAAGTATGAGTGGATACTTTTTAGAATTTCTTTAAGATCCATCTCAAACATTTTGACAGACGCCTCCCTTCAGATCAGCTCACGGATGTAGAGTTATATAACTTGTAAATTGTATTAGCACATGTCTAACATCTTGGAACATGATCCCATGACGCTTCATTTGGTCGAATATGGTGCTGTGACTAAGTAGTGAGTTATAGAAGGAAGCTACAGTGCTTTTGATGAGTTGCTCATAAACACACATCCTTTTCCCCTTCTGACTGAAAGGACACAGCAGGATCAGAGCGTTACGAGGCCATGAGTCGGATCTACTACCGGGGGGCTCGAGCAGCCATTGTGTGTTATGGTATGCTTTCTTGTTTTTGTACCACATTACTATGGACCTGTGTTGTAGAAAAACCTGTGCTGTTGGAGATGGGGTGGGAGGCACCACTGTGGCTACACACTTTTCCATCTGTTCTTTAACATGCATGTCCATTTACAGCCTTAAGTCATCTCAACTGGATTCATGAACATCAGCTCTTTTATTTGTAAAGCTTCTTCCTTGGTGGCTCCCAAAATACTCCAACCTGATCTTGAATATTACATCTGATCTGTGCCATCACTTACTTTTCTTTTTAGACCTAACAGACAGCAGTAGTTTTCAGCGTGCCAGGTTTTGGGTGGAGGAATTACAAAAATGTGAAGAGGTATTGACATTTTCTTAGTTCTTCTCTTGTTCTGTATGACTATTGAGTTTGTAGGCTGTATGCAATATCTGAAAATGAACATAGAAGTCTATTCAATGGTTAGTTACCTGATGCAATATTGTCTTTTCAATTGTTTTTGTTGTCTTTTTTCCCCAAGCACTGCAAAATCTACTTGTGCGGTACTAAAAATGACCTTATCGAGGCGGACAGAGGGACACGACAGGTGGACTTTCACGATGTGCAGGACTTTGCTGATGGTAAGCCTGTCAGTTTTGTGTGTGTTGCTCATCAGTGCTCTCCATGGGTTGAATTACTTTCCAAATTCAGCTGAGTTTTCCTCTCATTCATCCAGATGCCACCCAGTATTGGTACTCTTATAAAATACCATAAATATGGTGATTATGCTTAAACCTGACACATTCCTGGCTTAGTAAGTGGGATCCACAGTATCTTGGTGCATGATAGAATGGAGGGTTGTATTTGGCTGTCTGTTGAGGTTAGATATCAGAAGCCCTTTAAATGAACAGGCACGTTGACCTAGGTGGAGGGCTGCACCTTGATGTTATGTGTATGGCATGTGGTTAATGATAGGCATGTGAGTCTCAGTGCATTAGTGTCCTCTCCTTGTTTTCCCGTGCAGAGATTGGAGCACAACATTTTGAGACTTCAAGCAAAACTGGAAATAATGTGGGTAAGTGGCAAACTGGCAGTATGCTAGTAGTTTTACATTTTCTTGTTTAGTATTGCCAGTTGTTTGCAGTAGTCCCTGAGTTCTCCACTTGCTAGCATTCAAGGAATTCCAAGCTTTTCTTTTGTTATAATCTGAACTAGATATGAACTGATATGCTATTTGATAGCATATCCAGTAGTGTTTAGTGATTTTATTTACTTTATCAACAATCATATTTAGTTCAGTTTTGATTTAGAAAGTCTAACCATTAGACTGTGAGTTTCTAAACAGCTTGGTAATCGTCCCTTGCATGTTTTGTTGCCTTGCAGATGAGCTTTTCCAAAAGGTTGCTGAAGACTATAACAGTTCTTCATTTGAAGTCATGCCTGGTGAGTCACTCCTCCCTTTACAAAACCTGCAAATTCACCAAGTTCAAGAACACTGTATATTAAAACTTTGACATTTGTCTGACTACACTGGACAAATTATTCTGAAGCTAAAAAAGAACACAATTTCCATTGCAAATTTGCTGAATTTCTCTGACTTGTTAAAACTCAAAAGGAGAATTTGATTGAGCACTTTGAGGAGAGATTAATAAGAGGTGATAAGAGTTATGTCAGTGAACATGTAATGGTCTTGTTATTGTAGAGCTGCTTATCATTATGTTACTTGGTAACCCCTTGCTCTTCCACTGAGGCCACTCTACAACATAGAGTCTAGAGAGGATGTAACTTTGATCAAACTATTTCTCTTATCTCTCTGCAGAAGAAAAAGGAGTAGACCTAGGTCAGAAGAAGGACACTTTTTTTTATAGCTGTTGCCACCACTGACTGATGCGCTTATTATGCCTGTGGCCAGCCGACTACACCAGAGCCTCTTGCTTCCAAAGGGGAACTCCATTCCTTGGTCATACGATCAGTACATCTTTTTAATGACAACATCCAACACCATCAACAACAAAAAACAACTCTGCCATTATCATTTTTGTGCCAAGCGCTAGAGTGTTGTTCTGCCTTGTGTTTTTTTCCCGCCCTGTTGTTGTCTTTGCCATGTTTTGGCAGTGACAGGAACACCATGCTGAAGAAAAAAATGTGCTGCAACATAACTCCAGTTTCTTCCTCCCTTTTTCTTTTTTCTTTTTCCTCTGGTGCCTCCTCTGTAGAGGTGTGGTTTAAGAAGGGGATAGGATCTGAAGGCGCAACAGTGATCCCAGTGATCCTAGCAGGAACAATGCCCTTGTGTACTCTTCCATCATCTCCAATTCCTGTGCCAGCTTCAGTGTCAGCACCTCCTGTCTGCTAAAGACTGGTCATTTTGCTCCTCCGGCCTTCATTCTGCACTTAGAAATGCTTTCTGCTCTCAGATACTAGACACCCAAGACGTTTTTTTTCCTTAATCCATTATATTCTCCCTTGTTTTTCTTTTTTAAGTCCTGTTTGGTTTCAATGATTGTTTGAACACTATTTATGTTTTTCTTTTTAATTATTCTGACCCGTGAATGATAAAGAATGACCATTGGGAGTCTTTCCATTATGGAGTCTAGTTTATCTTGCTATCACCTTTTGTTTTTTCATCAACTTGAGCTGACTCACAGAAAATATACTGCACCCCATTAAGACAAAACCATGAAGTGGATTGTTTTCTCTCAAGCCAGAGAAATGAGGAGACCATCTGATGTCTTATCAAAGTATTATCTGTGTATTTATTGTATTTGTGTTTTTATTTTTGGGGGGGGGGGGCGGGGTTGAGCTGTATAATGTTTGTCTAGTGCACACATTTTGCACACAGAGACACTCTACCAAATTGATGTTGCACAGCAACAGTGTAAACATGAATGAGCAGTGTGGAATTTCGAAGAATGTTGTGTTTAATGTTTACAATATTTTTAGTGGTTTTTATTTAATTACACTTAAACTGTGCATTTTGAAGAGCCTCTGTGGTACCTTTGTCTGAACATTTGGGGAAAGTGTTCTCTTACGCTCTGCTGTATGTCACTAAGACACACGCAGAAATGCATAATCTAATTATTCTAAACAAATCATTTCTCTTTCTATGTTTACAGAGCAACCTCTATGATCTGGCTCAAATGCGGTGTTTGGGTGGACGTAGTCAATGTGGATTTGCATTTTGCTTGAAGCTAAAGGCGTGCATTATGCTGATTATCACACAGATCTTGCACAAATACCATTCAGTTCTGTCTGGATGTGTAGCACAAGCAGAATTATCTGGCTGATGCTGTCATTTATGCTAGTGAATACACTGATCCGAAGGAGTTAATTGATAAGTGAGTGAACCAGCAGAGCGGCAATGGGAATACTGACTGACAAAGGACCGACAAGTAGGGATCCCATGTTGATCATTTATATCCAACAAAATTATGCACACCTTACTTTGGGTCTCATAGCATGGTCTGAAGAGCCGTGTGAAGTACAGAAGTGCAAACTTTTGAGGCTGTGTTGGCATGTGTGTCTTTTTCTTCCCAAACTGTATCAGACAAACTGGTGTAATTGTCCCAGGGTTGCGAGTGTGCTCTGCACTTTGCATGGTTTTGTCAATCAAAATTCTCTTGACACTGCCTTTGGATTTCCCACGCTTGTGTCCACATATAACAGGCCTGCAAAAGTGTTTTGATATTTTGGCCAAGCCTGTGCATACGAGCACCACAAAATGTGACTGATGTCGTGCAACTCAAGCACAAGGCAAGATTCATTTAAGTTCTCTGTAGCCCACACGTCTCAGTTTCCACTTCTCCTGTGGGTCTTGCTAATGTGTGAAGCCCCCATGGTGAGAGAGGCCAGAGGCTTTTGGAGAATGATGTTCTAACGGTTCCTGTTTTTCAGAGGTTTGCATTCTCAAGTGACTATGTAGCACCTCAAAACAAGCATAACCCACACTGCACTCATTACGTTCCATATCTCTACACTGCCTCTTTTGACATAGGATGGGTTTGGCCTGTTTTGACCAACACAAGTGCCACATGCATGGCTGAGAATGTGGTCCTTGGAAGGAAAAGCATTATTCTCAGAGTCTGCCTTATCTAACGAGACAATAAAGGGTGTGAGCCGACAGGTCAACATTGCTGGGTGAACTGGAAATAATGTGAAACATCTCAAATAAAACTCCAGAATCTGAAGGCAAGTTTGATTGTTTTTTTTAACATTGCACATCATTGTCACATTGTTGCAACACTACGACTCTGCAGGTTTTGAATTGCAGCACACAACAGTAATACTTTACACTGTTGAGCATCAGTGAGAATTATTGGTTTTTGTTGCTCTGAAAATCTTTGTGTCTAGACTTTTGTAAATTTATGTTAGAATATGCTAAATATCAGAATACAAAACTAACGATGTAAATCTACTAGCTCAGGTAACCCGTCTCATACAGTATAGTCTACGTTAAAAGGTGAACATATGCTAAGTATTTCTGTATCAGAAAAAGAAGTGGCTGGTCAGTCAGAAAATTATACTAAAATGGTTAAATCCAGCTAACCCTGAGAATGAACAGGAACTTCAGATGGCATTGTTTATTATGTTTACTTAGTTACAGCACTCAAAACGCTTTCATGTAGCCTACTTCTCTTTCATACAGAACAGCAAGTGTTTCACAAGTCACATCACAAGCCAGTCTGTAACAGTATGAGAAACAGCAAGGCAGTAGAGAATGAAATGGTGTCAAATGTAGAAACCAGACCATGACACTGTGTGCAGACTGAAAACAAGAACTTTCAGTCTAAAGTCAAGTCTGTTTGGTCATAGTTTTGATTGCAAGTTTCAGTGTTCAGTAGATAAGCCTTAGTAAATGAAATAAATAACGAACCTCTATAGTATGTTAAAATGCCCAATTTTTAGGGAGCACCAAAATGTTTACTGAATCCTTTAGAACGGTGTTACATTGCACGAGTAAATAAATAAAAAGAACACATAAAACAAAATTAAAAACGACACAATATAATCATGCTTGCAATTGTCTACATGAATTGACTTCAATTTGCTGCCATATTTCTTTTTTAACAGCAGTAAGCGGGGGAAATGCCTATAATGTCAATTAAACAACCAAATACATGATGGGATCTACACGCTGATGACATAATATTAGACAGCTTAACAGCAGAGGGAGCCAGTATCCCATCACACTCCCGAATGCCACATTACCTGACCTCATTTGCCCTGCCTTCATGATAATCTCCACATCAACGTTAAAGAAATTTCTTAAGGAATTATATATTTGTCAACATACAAGACTTTGGAATGGAATGTAAACTGGATAGGAAAGCAAAAACTAGCTACCATGAGCAATTAACAAAGTGTTGTGTCCAAGTTTATTGAGTCAGGTTACATCATATAGCATTTCTTTCAATTAACGTCTTTCAGAATGACAACGGTGCAAATACCATGAGTTGGTTACCATTATTTTTTTCCTCAATAGACAGTATGTTCAGATGTGTAGCAGACAATCCATTGTCAGAACATGCTGACAATGTAAAGTAGGCAGACTAGACTAATTTACATTGATGGATGTGTAGCTGTCCACACTGGAAATATCAATTTAAGAAGGACTAGCATTACTGGATTTCCTCTATAGTGGTAAATTTGTTAAGCCCCAGGGTAATACTTGTCAGTTTGTACAAATGACTAGGGCAAAACGTTTGACAGTTGGTTTGTTGCATTTTTCTTCTTTTCAAATTTTATCCAACTGATTTGAATAATGGAAAAGTTGGCGATTTCCGTACGGCAACTGTGCCAAGTCAAAAACTCTTTACATTCTGAGTCATGGAGATTTCTGAACTACTTAGTAAAACACTTTACCATTGAACACATGGATGCTACCTTGGTGATCAAAAAATCTTCAGAAGATTCCAGTCTCTCCATTTCAGTGTATATCAGGGAGGAAACAAGACTTGTCAAGCAAAATTCTCTCTCTCTCTCTCTCACACACACACACACACACACTCCTTACCAATTAGGGAATGGCTAAAAGCTTCCCCTGTCATTAAGGTGATGCTCACAGTATAACAGTGTGCGTTTCATCTGCTATTACAGTATAAATGACAGAAAATACACTTGCAATTTCCTTAGTGCTAAACTGTTCACGACCCCAAGAGATTGCAGATTATCTGTCACTTTTAAAGTGTGATAACAATGTTGAGGGGTGCAGACTGCAAGATTAATTTATATGTTCTGCATTTCTTTGCAGGACCTTCATCCTGTCCGACTTCCCTTAACCAGAGGGCTTAAAAAAGATCATGTGGTAAGGCAATGGGCAGAAAAACCCTCTACAAGCGTTAAAGATGCCAGCTAACCTCACTGCGTCTAAATGTAGAACGCATGTATAACACTGGTAAACCTCCCAATCCGAGGTTAGTGTGAGGTTGCGGGTTTGAGCCCCAGGATGGACTACACAGGATGACCTCAGTTATACATGATGGATGAGCCCAAATGCAAACTGGGGGGGTTAACTGCCTGGTTCGTGTTCATGTCGGGGATCTGCTTCTTCCTTTACCTCAACATCTTACATTGTCCAAAAGGCATGACATGTAAACATGATTGTGAGGGATTCAAAATCTACAGTCAATACATGAGTGAGTTGGAGAATGAGCTACCATTTTAAAAAGGCTGATAGCAACCACCACTGGAATAACTGTTAGAAAGACCCATGCTATGAAATGTGATCAATAAAAAGACGCGCAATGTCCCTTTAGTGGTGTGGTTAGAGTGTACTGTATGGTCAGAGCACCATGTCTTGGAATAAATCATCCTATGGTTCATCTGATTCCCCCTGCACCCTGTTGGTCTTCCCTCTTCTGCTCTGAGCAGCGCCTCTCCCCTCTCCCTCCATGTCCTCCTCTGTGTCTTGGCTCTGTTCCACACAGGGGGCTAGTGAGGTATGGGCCTGGTTCTGCAGGGTGAGTGTGTCTCTGCTGGGTTTGGCTGGAGCAGTGGAATGAGGGGCTGGAGAGGGAGAGTCAGCTGCGAGGGAAGCCGAAGAGAAGGAGGATGCTGGGTGTGACCCATGCGTCGGATGCGATGTGGCCCCAGTGCCGTTGCAGGGATAAGGGTACCGCTGGGGGCCCAGGCCAGAGGGAGTGGGCTGGTACTCACGGATCTCACCAGGTTCTAGCGGCTCGGGTCCACACGGGTCGTGCTCGCTGCAAGAGAGGCGGCCGTCCAACTTGGAGATGAAGAGTGTGCCGTCGCGGTGCTGGGCGCAGAAGGAACTGGGGCACATCTCGCAGAATGAGGCGGCTTCCTGACTGCAGACATCACACTGGTGCCATGGGCACTCCCAGCGACCTCCACACATACAAACAAATACATTCATACATAAATGCTTTGGAACTGGAACACTGGAAATCACAAAAATGTCAATATTAAAAAACACAATGATAAACAAATGAAAATACAGTGCAGCCTTTAGCACATTGGTTCTCAAACTGGGGTCCAGGGACCCCAGGGGTCCGCAGCACATTGCCAGGGGGTCTGTGAAAACATTTGCTACAAAATAGCATATAGCATCTAACAGAACAGATTGATATAAGCCTGTATGGTTAAGTTTGTGTTGCGATTATGATTATGATTTCTGCTCCATGCCGGGTCCCCGGTCCAATAAAGTTTGAGAGCCCCTGCTTTAGCAAGCTGAATCTAAATGAGCTAATTAGCCTGGAGTTGTTGTGGAGTCTTGTTACCTGCAGGTCGTTTGGTGAGGCTGAGGCAGTCTGCGTGATACACCTTTGGACAGCCAGGCCTCTTGCAGGACACCAGCTGACCCGAGTCCCCGCAGCTGAAGCACTCGTCCTCCCGCTCTCGGGTCACCTCTACCTTGGCCGGCTTGCGTTTCAGCTGAGGCTTTCTCTTCTGCCGCCGCGCCTTGTCTTCATAACGGGGCTGGTTCTTACCAACAACAGCAAAAAAACAAAACAAAAAAAAAAACAGATTCTAGTTTTGCATACATGAAGAAAAAAAGAATGTAAAACTGCATCCTAAGTTTTTAGTAGTCCATTTTACAAATGTTGTTTTTGTTTTCCTTTACAGAAAAGTGTTGTGCTACTGCTCCACTATAATTCAACTTTTTCTTTTCCCTTTTACAGCTCAGCTGGCGTACTCACCTTTGGCCGTACGCCGAGAAAACCACTACAGTTGGGTGCCCCACATTTACATACAGTCTTCCCATTACCCAGACACTCGAGGTTGTAGTTGAATGTGAGCTCTGTGCCTACAAGAAAATGTACAAATGTAATGTAATGTAAAAGTGTATTTAAAGTAGGAGAGGTGGGAGGGAAGAGTGTGTTTGAGACAACTGACCGTTCGCAAAAGGCGCACGCCCTTAGTTAGTGTTAAAGGCCTGTCAAGCTTTGCACCGAACCCTTTGGTTTTGCTTTGGACAACTGCAGAAAACGACCACTAGCAGTCGATATTCAGAGAAAATCTGTAGTGTATGTATTGTGTATCAAGAAGTAATTATTAAATGCTTCATAGTGCCCTGTCCTTTACACAAGGGGCTATAGTACAGGAGTCCATGACTAAACTAAAACAATTTAAAATCAGCACTGAAGAAGGCTGAATGTTACTTGATGCGTACCACAATGCCACTGGACTCTTTAATTTGTCTTGCCTGTAGTGGTCCTGTGATCCTGTGTGCTTGACACTTACCAGCTGTTATGTCTTTCAGAGCAAACAGTCCAACGCGGGTGTCTCCATTCACCGTCCACTTCTGGGTCTCACAGTTAGGCTGGCAGCTGTGGTTCATAAATCGAGCCTCATTCCCTTTGGGGCCTGCATCAATGATTCGGTCCTGACAGGACAGGATACAGACAGAGGCAGAGGCAGAGACAAAGAGCTGTGAAGCACATACTTATCTTCAAATCACCCGAGAAAGAAACAGGGGTCACTTTTAAAACACAAAATGCAATAACTGTTATTATTTGAAAACAGCTTGTGTTGACATGGTATCACGCAGAATGAGATCCACCGCAGCAGTCTGAACAAAGCAGATTAGAGGAATATTACATTAACCTGATTTGTTGCTATCACTGCTGTGATATGGGAGTTGACATTTATGCACTAGGGAAGAAAGATAATGAATAGTATCTGCCTCTTGATGCAGAACTGCAAGTCGTAACTTCTACCTGCCAATTTATGATTCATGTTGATGACAGTGTGTACAGATAAATCGAACAACATGATCTTTTAGATGTCGTACATTTACTTTTCTTGATGTGAAAACAAGCTTCAAGCAAGATGAAAACTAAAAGTGAAGTTCTCTGCATGTGACTTTAATCCATCAGAGAGCTGTTTGCTAGTGAGCTCTCTCAAACTAATCTGGAGGAAATGCATATTTAAGCATTAAGACATGACAAGACAATTCTTTTAAGAGGCTTCTGACCTTGTCCAATGTCAGCATGTAGAAGTTGCCGATGTCGTTCTCCTGTGCATGCTTGATTCGTGCACGACACTCCTCTTCATCAATCACTTCTCCAACATACTCACTTACAAACGCCCCCTGTACAGAACAAGGTAAGAAATATTTAAGGTCCGATTCATAGTCAATGCAAGTACACAAACGTCACTCTAAATGCAAACTCATTCACATACTTTTAGCGCAGTCTGAATGTGCACTGTTTAGTACACTTCCATCAGCTCCTATGTTATTAAGCACATCGATGCATTGTCACAAAAATTCAGACAACACCATTTTGTTATGCAAGTGCGCATGATAGCATCCTTGCATACTCTATGCATTTACATTTGTATACCTTGCGCTGACTATGAATCTGCCCTAAGACTATGACATGGAAAACAGAAGAAAGTTCAAACAAGTTCTTTGAAGTGCAGTTCTCATTAGCGCCGTTTATACTGTGAGCTGAACCTGCTGCTTGAACGTAGGCCCAGGTAAGCGTTTAGACTGTAGGTTCTTGGCTAATGGCCCACAGTCTAAAGGGGCCTATTGCTTTCACTGTACCTTTTTAATGTCTGTGCAGCAGCGGAGGCCCCAGCCTCGCGTGAGCGTGCGAAAGATTTCCACCTGTGAGTACTGACGCTTAGTGAAGCTCTGGTTCTGGCAGCGTTCGCCTGTCGGGCACACCTGAGGGTGGCACTCATAAAGCAGCATGCGGTTAATACACTCTGAGTCGATGCCACACGGATTCTCATCTGAGGCCTTGCAGTTGCACCGTGGGATCTCTGAGAAGTCGGCAGTGATGATCTGGACCTTGCCTATGGGCCTGTTTACCTATTCAATCAAATAAATGAAATGCATGTCAACCAGAACAGACAGAAGAATAAACAGCTGTGTTGTCCCTAGCTTTGACACTATTAAGAGTTCCATTAACTGAAAAAAATTATCCTTGTATAACCCCTACTGGGGTATTGTTTTTGATGTATTTCTCTACAAGTTTACAAGTTCAAGGTTCCTTCCATACCTTTATATGCCTGTAAGGTGGTGGTTTCTTGTCATTGCGCCTGTCCTCCTGAAGTTGCCTCAACTCTTTCTCTGCCTGCAGTTCCTGAAACCGTTTGGCAGCTTCCTCAAGAGCTGTAGGTGGTTGAATAACAACAAAGAACATGTACAGTATTATGCTCATTTGATGTGCTTTCTGGCAGAGAAAGTCAGAGTATTTTTGAAGAGCTCGGTCCCTTCCTTCCTTGTACTGATTAAGAACAGAGGTGTCAAAGTCCTGCCACCACATATTATTCACTAAACCAGTGACAGTCCAGCAATGTTTGACACAGTTCAGCCTGGTAGAACAACTAATTTGTGGAACCACCTATGTTTAGTGCATTGGTAGAACCAATAGATGGCAGGACTTTTATTTTCTGAAGCTGGAGTCTGATACTGAGATACTCTGGCCTGCAATCAAATCAACTGATAATAGGCTGAATTAACTATTTTGCAGGAACTTTGATGGTACCTTTTTTATAAGTGGAGTCAACACCTTTCCCCATTTTTTCCTTGCCGTTGGCATCAGCCTCCATGTATGGGAACACTCTGGCCTGGTAGGTCCATAGGTAGTCATTGGAGCCAAAGAAGTGCACAGGGAACTCCCCCAGGTCATGTCTCATACGCAGGATGTTATCTGGGATGTCTCTGGGATGACTGACCTCAGCCGGCCACCACCTGCTGGGATGCAGGTACATCAGGCTGAAGAGGATCATCAAGGCAGAGGCTGCAGTGTGACCTGCTTTATCCCATGCAACTCACCTGGACTAGAACCCACAACTCTGTGGGTTGAGCTAAATCCCTAGGGGCTAATTTCACTTGACTAGTGTGATTTTTCTTAAATTCAATTCAATTAATCTTATGATTTTCTTGAATTCAGAATATTAATTTTGTTATAACAATTTTAAGATTTATTTACTTATTGAAGCAAAGTTGTATGAGATATTTTTCTTATTTCAGTACTACGTATCCTGCATTAACTGATAATACAACTAGTTATAAGTCGATTTGATCTTAAAACAAGCCACACTGTTGAGAGAAAAGTATTCTGACTTGATGCCAGTTAGACAGAGAAGATTATTGACTTGTTCCAAGTAATTACAACAGCCTATAAGTATCTGCCATTGGAGCAAGTCTGTGGCGCTTGAAATTAAAAATGACACGTTAATATATGTGCAAGCAGCAATATGGGCGCCAACAATGTAGCTGGACAAGGTTGTCGTACAAACCTGATGGTTCTTGTTCAGTGGCAATAAGCCACAAGCTCACAGCAAGGATCGATCACAGATTGGCTGATATGTGACTTTGCTACAATTTTCAAGTGGTTACTGCCAATGCTTCCATGCAATTTTTTTTTTGAGAAAATTCGACACAGACATCAATGCTAGGACAAAATTGTCGCAAATGTCCATGGATAATCCCTGGCAGAATATGTGTCTTAGGGTGTGTTCAGTGTGGCTTGCTACAAGGATTCCAATGGTACCTCAGTTTTGAAAATTGGACCTTTGGATTAAAAGTTATGTTCATGGATGCAATTCCAGCTTTGGTCCATTGGTGGCGCTAGAGCCCTTGACTACCTGACTTAAAACTTGAGGTTGAAACTAGGATTGTGAAACCAGGAAGTGTGACAATATCTGACACAGAATAGCTGACTTCAAATAATGAAAACATATTTAATATATAATGAAAACAACTCTCCAGTCTTATAGTTAAATATTAGTTGCCGTGGCGCACTAAGGTTAGTTGGTCATCTCATTGATCTGAAGCAAAGCTAAGTACAGTTTGGGCAGAGATTGGATGGGAGACCTCTAGGGCTGATATTTTTTAAGAAATATTTTACTTGAATCAGGAAAAAGAATGACAAAATTTGATACAACATGACCGAATAGTGAACCGGCAACTAAAACTAAGTGACTGAGGCACAGTAACTTACATTCAGTTTCATGTTGCTATGCCCCATTCAGTTCACATTAGTTCTTGGTTTGTTATTCGGTCTATGTTGCATCAGATTTTCTAGTTCTTTTTCCTACAGACAGCATTTAGTGACCTTGAACAACAGGGCTATTGACTGATTCACACCTGATTTCTACTTTAAACAGGCCTATTTTGAAGAAATTAACACTAAAACATACCTGACAAAGTTGTGTGCCATAATAATTACGAAGCTTGTGTAACCAAAAATAAAATCTTGTCTAGACTGACCTGTATCTGCCTACTTTGACCCAGACCACCTCCTGATAGTGAGGTCGCTTCCCAGTACGGCAGTCATTGCAGAACCAGCTTCCCTCTGGCATGGTGATATTCAGGCATTCTCTGTGAAAGGCTGCAGGACATGACTCACAGCACAGTAGACTGCCCCCTAGAGGTGTGAAACAGGACACAGGTACCATACCAAAGAGGTACAACCCCTTGTACAGCAACCCAAAGTGTACCTAACAATTTTCTTCAATTTTCCTATGTTCTACAATTGCTTGTTTTTATGTTAGATGTGATTGTCTATTTCAACTGAAATGCTAACTGCTAACATATGCTGCATAGAAGCTGTCATTGTGATTATATACTCTGTAACAGGCCTGTCTATGATTTAGTATCCTGCAGACATGGTAACTGACCTTCAGAGCAGACAAAGCACCAGCTGACATTGACATGTTCATGGTTGCGGCAGCCCTTGCGGGGCACAAAGTGATTGGGGCACAAGAAGCTGTTGGCTGTCAAAGGGATGCTTCCAGCTGCCATGCAGAAGTCGTTGGCATGGTAAGCAACTGGGCATCTCACACAGCGGGTCAAGTGACCTAAACAGACATTTGTAAACAAAACAAACACACACACACATCACCACTAAAATATGTTGGCTTGGTTTGAAAGCTTTCCAGTAAGCATGTTTCCGAACTTTCCTGTAAGCATGAGCTGACAATTTAAGAAAGCTTGATGACCCAAAAATGCCAGGTTTGGTTTGAATGGTTATACTGCATTTTTGGACACATACCCTTCTCTAGTGTTGTTCAATGTTGTTGGAAGATGCTCACTGCACAAATTACTCAACAGGTGACTGAATATTGTCAATTATCAGTTGTTAATGGTCGGTGTGGACGATCATACAATGTTACATTACATACAATACTTTATAATCATTTGCACATGATGTTGGGAGGTCTGGGCCTCACCGGAATTCCCTAATCAATAGCAATCACGGGATACTGAGAAGTGGGGAGTTTCTGATGTCTGATGTCATCACTCTTGATTGGTCAAGACCGTCAAAAACATCAGAAACTCCCCATTTCTCAGTATCCCTGTGAATGCGCTACAAGATCCTGTCCAGTGTGGGACACTGACCACTGCATGCAGAGGGACTAGTGGGGTTGGTGATGAAACAGGAGAGGCAGACGTGGAGCGAGCAGCGGAAGCCACAGGCAAGGGGCACGGTGGGGGAGTGCTCCATGATGCACTTCTCATGGTAGAACTTGCCACACGAGGGAACCACACAGCGTTGCACTGCATCTCCCAACTCCTTGCAAACAAAACAGGCGTGCAAACCTGCATGTGGGAGAGCGCAACAAGTCTCTTCTGGGGCAAAAACCCTGCATGCAGTCAACATTGAGTTAATGAAGCGAAGATAGTCCGACGCTGTTACGATGTATAAACAATATAATGTTTGGTGAAAACAATATACATTAAAGAGCAAAGGATAATCTACTGAGAGAGCAGAAAAGATCCTAAAGCTTTCCATCAATCTAATTATTGACTGAAATGAAGAACACACCTACACACAACCTACACCTGTGTATGCAAGCTATACGGTACAATCAAATGCAGTACAGCTGTATCTCGTACAGAATATTGTGTTTTATGCAAAAAAGTACATTGGCCACAACTTTGTATAACACATTGTAATTGCATTGTATTGCACATTCATTATGTCCTGTAAGAAAGAGAGCAAGGCGAATGGCAAACTCTTACCAGAGCTACATTCCTGACAGACAAACCTTCTTTGCAGAGGTTCTGAGAGATCAACACAGCGAGGGTGAAATGACCCATAACACTGCCCCTCACACAAGATCAGATCTCCAGGGTTCTCACAAACCTAACCAGGGACAGACAAAAAGAAGAGGCACCACATTTACGCAAAGAAATGTCCTAAACGAGAGAGGTGTACAGCAAACTGCTGCATTGTCTGCATTGTGTATTAAGGGCTGGTCACACCAAGAACTATAAAGACTGTAGCTATAACTATACTGATAACTATATTAGTGTCCAAACTGACCAATGATACCAAGTCTCCTCATGTTATGTGATGTCAATTGTAATATCTAAAATATCTGATTAGCTGTCAGCTTTTTATCGCCTGCAAAATCGGTCTGAAAGTGATCCCAACAATGTTGTTACACACATTAGTGACTGTGCAGTGTTGTTACACACATTGTTGTCATTATAACTCTATTATAACATTATAATTATAATTTGCGGTGTGGACTAATAACTGGAGCAATAATTATTTGCCGTTATAATTATTGTGGCTGAGTAATTTTCAAACCATTACTTGTCCTTATAATCATTGTTCTAACAGGTGACATGACACTGCCATACATATCACATCATATCATATCATATCATATCATATCAACATAATACAAGCCAGACCTACCTGACACACATTCTCCCTATGCACAGCTGTGCCACTCCTCTCTTCATAAAATCTCTCGCCAAGAGTAAGACCATCAACAGTGGCAGTAGGCTCAGTCAACACCATAGAACAGTCAGTAGTGGTTGAGATGGCCTAATTGAAGTCCACAATGTTCATTAAATTGAGATAAATGTAATCTCTACACCATTCACAGTCTACATTTTGATGAAGAAGACACCAACCTCTGAGTTAAAACCATTCTCTTCATCTTCATGGAGGTCCATTAAGCTGCCAGTCTCTGAGGCTACAGGTGAACAGGCTGGTTCAGTTTCCAAATTTAAAAGCACTGCAGAGTCACTAGGTTCTGTCACCATTGCTGTCTTCCCCTTCATTTTGCTTGAAAGCTGAACTGAATCTTTGCAGGTAGTAACACACATCAAAACTTGACAAATGTATGCCATCAGCCCAAAACAGAGGCAATTAACCATGAATAATCCGTTATATTACATTTTTACGTGTCATTTTTATGTATAAATGTGACACCTGGTAATAAGATCATAATAACATCTAAAAATGCTAAGCACACAAACCTATGGTGACGCTTTGACCTGAACTATTCTTCGGTGCTTTAACCTGTGAAAGAGAGTGTGCTGATCACCTTCACATCGATCTGATCTCAGCCATCAATCATAATTTTATGGAGAATCAACTTGAGAGTATGAGCTCAAGAAACATGTCTGCTTTGATCTTGAGTATGTTGACTAGCCTCACCTTTCTCTTTAGCATTAAAATGGGCTCAGCCTCTAGAGAACTTTCCAGAATCTTTAGGGTGGGCTTCCTTTGTCTCTTTCTATTCAAGAGTTGGCCATCAGCTGAAAGATGATGATAGGAACAATAAGGCCTCTTTGTGTCCAACAAACATAACCCCCCCCCCCAAAAAAAAAACCCTGAATCTGAATTTTATCTTTCCTTCAGTTAGGTAACCATATAACAAAGAAATTATAGTGTTTTTTTAATGAAAGTAAACAGCTTCTTACCAGAGTCTGTACACTTTTGGGTTTGTTCTAGATTCAGTACAGATCCTTCATCACAACCGTTTTCTGGGGGTGGAGTTAGTGTACTAATTGGTAAGGCCTGGCATGAAGTGTTCTCTGTGATTGGCGGTACAATTGGTGCGATTTCTTCATTGGTCTTCAACTCTTCTGGGGGTGGGGTTTGCATTTCAGGAAGTGACCTTGACATTCCCCCTATTGCTTTGTCCATTTTAAACCCTGCTTGCTTAAGGCAGCTTGACTGGATAATCGTACCACATAAATAAGACAAAATGACAGCGATTTAACATCACATCTCTCAGTGTGTGCATATAACACTTACCAGGGTCAATTAGAACTGTACCTGAGCTGCCTTTGAAGAGGATTCAGTTTTCTTCTTTTTTTTTTTCCTAGTGGAAAAGAACTGATCATATTCCTCTGTCCACTCAATAAGTCTTTTGCTGGGTTTTCTAAGGCGTTTGGATGGTGTATGTGCTATGGATAACAAGAATTAAAATAAAAAAATTGAACAGTTACACACTCTAATACATTCAGTTTGTTCTCAGATCTGTTTCTGGTAGTAATTTAGAGCTGAGATAGAGCTGAGACGACGACCACAGTCTGTTCCATTTAAAAACGTGTATTATATAATTTCCTTACCTTCTGTGACGTTCGTTTGACTAAGTGAGGTACCATCATTCAAGCTGGAAACTCTGTCATGGACTAGATCGTTTTTTTGCACAGAGACTCCACCACCCTGGACGAGGGTGTTCCGTGGTCGTTCTTTCTCTAGACCACTGCTGTCTGTCTCTCTGTTGTCCTGTTCAAATTTCTGCCAGCGTTTTTTCGGGGCACTGTCCAAGATGTGTACCCCGGTAGCATCCTCCGCCAGCAGAGATTGCTCCTTCCTGGGTTCATCCAATGGAACTCCTTCAGAGGCACACTCAAAAGGCACACTGACAAATCCTGGGTTCTTCTTTGATCCAAGCTGTCCACTCTTTGGCCCTCTCAGATTTACATTTGTGTAAGAGCACTTGCCATGTGCTGTAACATTGAGGCTGTTAACCTGACTGTATTGCTGCTTTTCTGCTTTCTGTCGGGACCCTGACTTTCGCTTAGTTTTTGCCTGTTTTGATTTGGATGGCAACAACTTGCTTTTTGGACAGCTTTTACCGTTGGCTTGGGAGGCCTGACCAAGCCAGGTGAGAAACTCTTCCTCTGGAAGAAGGGAAGGCTCCTCTTTGATGAGTGCATTTGGACTGTCAGGCTCCAATCGAAGAGGTCTGCCTTGTAGCTCCCGAGTGTCATGCATGTCCTTGAGGAGCATTAAGAAAGTGCTAAACTTATAGTTTGTGTCAGTTTGAAATGACACAGGCTGGCCATTGTCCTCATCTGTAAACGATTTCAATGTGACTTCTTTCATGTCTTCAAGATCATCAACTGTTAAGACAAGTGGCTTTGGAGAGGCATCTTGAAGCTCCTTTGACTGCAATGTCTCTCTTTCAATCTTCATAGAATTGACAGGAGAGGAGATTGGAACCGTTTTTGCGGCTATCAACGAAGCTTTATCTTCAGATTTGATTGTAGCCTCAGTGTGCTCCACTGGAGTCAATGGTTCTATTTGATCTTTGTCTGTAGCCAGACTGGTGGAATTCTGTGATTTGTACTCCAGTTCTGTTGTTGGCTTTTCTTTTGTAATGAGTTTGGAAGAGAGCTTTTCACTTTCACTCTCTATGGGCAATGGAGTTACATGTTGGTCAGAAAGTGATGCTGAAATAGATTTATCTTCCTCCAAGGCTTTGAGGGCTTTAATCATTAGACGACTACTTGCTGGGAGGCACTTCAGTGGACCTTTAAGGGCCTGGATTGACTCCTCAGAGAGATGCTCCAGGCCTGGGGTTCTGTTTTCTCTCCATTTTGTGCTGGACCCTTCAACAGACTTTTTCCTGCATGCTCCCTTTACAAAGGAGCTTCGGATGAGTTTTAAACCTGGCCTGCTGGCGCTTCCAAGTGTATGGCCTTTGCCTGGTCTGCTGAACCAATGACCAGCCCTCTCACCCTGGACCTTCTCCTCCTTTTTTACAACTAATGGCTGAGTTGCTTGTGGTTTAGATGGCCGCTCATTGGCTTTAGGACATAAAATTCTTGGTACAGAGTCAATATCCGAATAAGGATTATCTCCAATGTCATTTGGCTTTTCTTCAGTGGGATTTTTTTTCAAGCTAGTGACTTGATTTTTTATAACCATTCTGTTGTTTGGACATGGATCCTTTTGGACTGAATCTGTATTTTTAGCAAAAAATGCATCTTTTATCCTCAATGGCTGGCTTGGGTGCAATTCATCACCAGCTAAATGAATACTACTAGAGGGTGACTGGCATGAGGGAGTCGTTAAGACTTTGTCTCCATCATTTGTGGTGGTACAATTGCTAAAACCCTCATTGGAAACATCAGACTCAGAAGTGGCCTTTTCCGGTCGCCCAGCCAGAATGGCCTCTGCCTCTGCCACACTTGATTTCCAGGATTCAAGAAACCTCTTGGGTATCTGAAACAACAATGACCACAAGGATTATAGACACAAAAGTGGGCACTCTCATTAACCTGATCCTCAGCTTCTAACCCATTCATCCTACCCTCAACCAAGAACTGCCATGTTTTGTTTCTAAAAATCAGAAGTTTCTAAATTGTGTTTATTGTTTAAATAACCAAATAATTACAGTGTATTTGTAGTTTTTGTCTCTTTGTCTGCCTCTCCTCCTTAGCACAGGTAGATGTTCAAACTCGTGACCACCCTCAAATGTGTGTGTGGCTTTCCCAGGAACCCAGGCCATCTCCACTGGATCGCCAAAAGTGCTGACAAAATACTGGCGACAAGGTCTGTCACTTGACTCTGAAAGTCCAGAGAACACAAACTTCATTAAAGTATTAGCAAACACATTAAAACACACAAAAAAATATATAAAATAAAAAATAAAAAAATCTTTTTGTGGCTCAGATCATACCTTTTATTTTATGGTACACTCCCTGTGTTGGATTCAGAATCACCTGACAAGGCCACCATGGTCTGCGATTGAACTTTGCCCATATTACCTCCCTCTCCTCATACTTTACTGAAATTTTCTTATTTGAGGTGCTGGTCTGTCAGTAGACACCAGAAAGGATGATGATGTTATATGACAAAACTCATTCTCCATTTCAATTGCATTAATCTATTATGTGTATAATTTAACACTATTCTCCTGGTATATAATTCCATTATGAACACATAAAAACTCCTATCCTATCTACATTAATGCATGATGTTGGTTTATTGTACATTTTACTTAAGCCATACTGGATAGCCTTTGAAATAAAATGTGACATGGATCTTCACTAAAATAATGAATTAGGCATAATAACATTATGCATTATAAACTACTAGTATCAGACATTCTGAACCAGCAGCTGGTCATTGTCTGATGGACTGTGTCATGTCATGTCACGTCAGTGGTTACGTTTTGAAAAACAAAAAACACCAGGACTTGCCATTGTTGGCTGTGTAGGGCTGGATGCCCCCCAGTCATTGTCCACATCCTCCTGTGGGTCATCCTCACATTCTGAGTCTGGTGTTTCCATGATACAGCTGTCTTTGGTGGTAGGGGGCACTCTCCTTGTGGCCAAGACGTGCTTTGTGTTGGGATCTGTGTCAACCATATGACCTCTGGTGACCCCAACTTCTGCTGTGCCACAGGTTGACAGCGAGTCATCTGACCCTTGACCTTTTCCTTTCAAAAGTGCTTCTGTGTCTTCCTCTGCCTCTGGGCCTCCATCTCCGTCCTCTAATAAAGTGGACTCAAAGTGCAGGCATTGCTGGTCTACAGGGCCCAGCATGTGCTGTCCAGTGTTTGCATCTGATGGAGCTGACTGACCATCCTTCTCAGAACTGGCACCAGGAAGAAAGGCTGCTGCCACCCGAGCATCATTTGAAGTGGCCTGGTGTGTGTGCTTACCATACCTGCTTCTGTGCACTTGTTTCCTTGTGTGTCTGAGATTTGTCACTTCCTGAACATTCCGCTCAGGTAGAGGGAGAGGTAAGGTGGGGTGGCTCACCATGGATGTTAGGTCCCGCAGCCTCTTCAGAGGGCTGTAAGACAGAGAAGGGTACTGCTGGTTGTATTTTTGGACGGATGAGGACTTAGCTGCAGGGTTTGGAGTTTTACACTCTGCTTCACACTCCTCTTCATCAGGGCTAATGCAAACACGATGAGCTTCTGATGTTGAGTATTTGATTGATGGATTTGAGCCACAGTCCTTGACCTCTTCTTCATTACGCTCAGTCATGATGTCATGACATCAGCACCTAAACAATGATAAATGGAGAGGTTACATTTACAGTAATTATCAATAATAGGATTATACACGTCAACTTAAAAAACTGACATGATAATTTAATTTGTGTGCCACATCATACTCCCGAAATCTAAAATGTCAGATTAAATATTTAATTACCTCTAGTGTTGTAAAATAAAACTAAGCTACTATGCAGCATTACAAACTGACAAACAATCTATTGCTGCAAGTTGACAAAATGTGAAAAACATTTCGTGTCGAGGGTCATACTTGCACAAGATGCACAAGACACCTTGACTGTTCATCCCCTGACAGGTCGAAAATGTGCGCTATTTGGCTAGTCTAAAATATGCGCTCCGCTCGTGGTCTAAACCCATCTACGAGCAAACTACGATTCTATGCTCAGTCATTCGTGCTACACTAACATATGTCCTGGTGATTCTCAATTCCTCCTGTGATGAATGGTTGTCCGCGATATCCTTGTTTTATATCTTGATAACACGCGTTTCTAATAAGCTCTTTCTTGCCGCAGCTGTGCAAGGGGGTGAGCAAACGATAACGCTAGAGTACATCACCGAGGCTCTGAATGGCTCACGAGTCGCTGCCTAATGTATACCTGATGACAAGTGTAAGTCGCAAGCTAACACGCAAGCACTCGTCCTCACATACATGCTCCATCCCTGAACTCAGTGGTTGTCTACATAGGTTATACAATTGTGAAATAATCGCATACAAAATGTGATGATGAGAAAAATTCCAGCGAAATCTTACCATTTAAACGTTATCCATAACAACAACACTTTAAAATTCTTCAGTTTGGGACTGGAAATGCACTTAATTCCAAATTTGTGAAAGTGGATCAGCAAAATCCCAGTATTACTAGGCCAAGGACCTCACCACATATCCCTGGCTCTTGAGCTAGCTATCACTTACCGCCCGCCCCTTTTCAATATAAATAGACTTTTTGAATAGAATGACCAAAACAACTGATTGCTAGACACCTTTCATCTGCACAGTGTGCGTTATCCCTTTTGAACTACCACTGCCTCAATACTACTTTTCGAATAATTGTTTCTTTGCAGCCGACCTGCCCCTGTATCTGGTTGAAGCCGTGGCTGTCCGTAGCTGTCTTCAAACAACCAATCCGCTCCTGTACCCAGCCCCCAGAGAGAGAGAGAGAAGTACAGTGGTTGCGGTGCATAGTTAAAAATCCTTGTCAGTTTTGTATGTAATAACATATGTGAAGTACGAGTTAAAGACAGTTACTCGGAGGCTGCTGTCATATTATTTCATATTCAAAAATGCATAAGAACACATTTTACCGTGTGTGCCTAGCGCACAAATATTCATATATATCATATCTGTCTCGAGAGAGGGGACAGGTCTAAGAAATGTACACGAGTGTGTATTTTAAATAAACAATAACATTTTGCTGTTGTCGCGGTGTATGATAGACTGCATCTGCTGCTCGGTCAGGCGAGTTTCAAAGTCAATCCCTTGCCTCAAAATGGAGTCTGTTGCTCTGAACAGGCCACAAAGTGTTAACATTTCGATTGCAACTGCACATAAAACGCATAAGATATCCCCTCTGTTTCATGCGCGAGTTTCATAATGTCACCAAATATGTCCTACTCGATTCTTCTCATACCACGACTTGTGACATCTTCAACGTCACAGCATATAAACAGCCGAAACTAAATAGATATTCAAAACATATTTTATGGCAAATATAATGCCATCAGGAAATGTGAGCTGCCTGTAGGCAGAGAAGGCGTCTGTCTTGTGCGTTCAACTGTTCAGCTTCCTCACCAAAAGCAGTGCAAGACTTATGGGGTGCTGTGCCATATTTCAAGCGTTCGCACTTGAATTGGTCATTTTATGAGCTCACTGTCGTTGCTATATCCAACAGAAAAGAGGTGGGATGTATCTGGTGACATCGTTTGCTTCATTCACTGTATGTGGTAGTCGCTTCTAAAATTAGGTAATTGGTGACGTAGTTACAGGAAGAAATGCATAATTATAGGTCTTTTCGTCATGTTTGAAAGAAGAAATCATTGCGGCTATTTGGGAATAAAGTTTATATGAAAGAAAGCAGCTGAGTAAGCCTGGGCGTCTGTTTTAAAGGAGCCACGCCAAGGTGCGCGCGTTGTGTTTTTCCTTCTTTTGATTTTGAGGCAAAAGCTGCACAGTCAAAAACGTGTTAAACGCAAATGACATGAGTCGGTTGCTGAGTACATTGAATGTCACTATGATCTGGTGAAGTGCCGACAACACTGCCACGCACAGCCAAAGCAATGGCGACCGAGGCCTGTGAAATGAAGCCGAAACAGCGCCCCGCCGCACCTACGGGCTAAATGTAGTTACTTCCAAAAGGCCACAACGTCTCATTTCGTTGGATCTATCCAAGTTGATGATTGAAATTAGATACAACAACAGATATTTGGCTTTTTACAATTTTGCTGTTATAACTTAATCTAATGGTCTAGAATATGCCCTACACTAAAAATCCAATGTGCGTGTCAAATGGGCGCGTAAGCTTCCGCAGTGCGTTTGTATTTTCTGACACACACGCTGTCCTCTTTCACATGCTTTACAGCCGATATTAATTGTGGGCTACTTTAGACAAACTCGTTGCTTTGGAGTAAGGCAATGGGAGCATTCTGGCGGTTACATAGCCTACCTCATGAGGAGAGGCACAAATTATCGTAACGTTAAACACACAAGTTACAGATTTGCATAGCCAGCCTATGCGTGATGAAAGCATGGAACAAAAAGCTCAACTAGAACGGTTAGGCTTGTGTCACTGCCTGTTGTTTGCTTAAAGCATCCATTAAAAAAAACAAAACTGCCCTTGGTTTTAGCAATATTCTGATACTTATTCTTCTCAAGGGCCGATTAACGGTGCAGACCTCTCCAGTAATTCCCCCTTTTCCTGAAGCAGGATGCCTACTGAAATATCATGACACTTTATAGACTTACACTTTTACAAACTTGGAACGTCATGTAGACTGTCACAGTTGTTACTTATGTGAGATTTAGGCCTACATCTGAAAGAGCACGCCCATAACATAAGGTTTAAGCGATCTGATGGCCAGTTGTCCGATCGATGGCTAATGGAGAGCTTCTGTTACATTTATGGTTACATACTCCATCTAGTGGTTGAAACTTGTCTCTGACCTCTTAGTCTTGAACACAGAAAGTCTGGTTCCTTAAATTTGTAGTCTATCCCACGCGCGAGTTTGATGGTTTTGTATTATATAATATGCGACGTTTTAAGTTAGTGTGGTTTGAACTCTGCTCATATATAAGTTGATTGATTAATTGATTCATTAATTATGATAAATTAATCTCGACCTCTTTAATGTCAGCCTTCAGACAACACTGACGTCGTGTGTCAAGACGCTAAAATGACTAAGACTTACAGTAAGTAATAAACAGAGACACAAACTAAATAGAAGTTTAGTCAAGTACAAGTCAATTATATACTTTAGAAGTTAATGATACATTGTACCAGCAGGGGGCATAAGAGATCAAGGCCACTTAATACACCCATGCAGTTTGGGAGTAGGTAGCCAATATCTGGCTGACTGACTCGGTTTTCAGACAGAAGTTAGCCAGCAGAATTGATCTCAAAGCTTGCTGTTTCATGATGTTTAAAAAACTTGAATTGGCCGTGGTGGGTAACGGGATGCTTTTGTCAGAATTTGCCCTCCATCATAAATAAGTCCTGAATAATAAGCCAATTTTAAACGAACCTTGCTAAAGTATGCCTAGGATCTAGTTTTGCTGTGGCACAAGCAGAATCATTCAGCCTCTCTACCCTTGCCCTTCAGAGTGGTTACAAAGCCTCCCACTTACTCTGAAGTGATGATAATCCAAGCTATGATTCAAGATACTGGGATAAATAGTCTTGCAACTGTGCCCTGGCCAATTAGCCTGTAACCACCACTTGTAACTGCTTAAGCCTATGTGATTTGCTAAAATTTTGGCATGCTTATATCTTATTATGATTAGCGGTGCTAATGTTAATGAAAATGCATTTCACTGGTTTGTGATATGAAATCCAAGAGTAAAAATGTGAGGGAGTATGCCCAGCTAGGCCGCAATCCAGGGTTCAAGCAAACAGCAATGGGCATGTTCTAGCAGGGCCAATGATACTCTGGAGTGTTTGGAAGGTTTGGTGCACCTTTTATATGTAGTGTACTAGTTTACACCAAGACTGCTCGGTTAAAATGGGAGGTGTAAGGGGTGAGGGTGGGTTAAAATGGGAGGTGTACGGGGTGAGGGTGGGTTGCAAGCGAAATACTGAGGCTGCCGCCAAAGCAGGTAGGCAGTGAATGAGTTTCCAGCTAAAAGAAAAAGAAGGTGGCTTGGCAAATTTCGTCACATTTCTCCTGAACTTAGTTTCTAGAACTACATTTAGCAGTTAAGGCTGCACATGCATTAAATTTGTATTAAAGAACATTTGTTCTGAAGTCACTATATCTGTTCTGGGACATTGTTTGGTATCACTCATTTCTATTGACTGTTGTTCTATTGGTTCTATTGGTGTCTGTTCATTGTCCACGCTACCTCCTCAAACTGTCCTGCTGCTGATTTTGTGTTATTTATCTGTTATCGTCTCTGCTCTGACCTTTGCCATGGCAACTGGATCTGACGACCTCACTGACCAGCTCCAGCTGTGCCCTGCTGGTGCCTTCCGCCCCGAAAGACCTCACACCTCTGTTAAAAGATTTGTTATCTCTCTAACCCCTTCCTCTCTTCTCCGTCTCCGGCTGCCGCCACAGCCACAGCCACAGTCTCACATGTCTCTCTACTGCAGGCCTGCCCACAGGCACATGCCGCTCTAAGTCAGGTTAAGTCAGGCTTTTGTCAGGAATGTTTTCATCTCCAGAGCAAAGATACAAATGTCAGGAGAAACACTGTTCCCAAGCCTGAGCTATTATCATTTAGATTTACCACATTGCATGAAGTTAATGGGCAGAGTCATTCTTCTGGACCAGTAGCAGACAGACTTTGAAATGCAACGGTCTTGATCCTGAGGTGAGGTGACATAGATTGGCATGTAAGTTTTAGATTTGTACTAAGTGTTTTCTAAATATTACAGTAAAGGAAAGGCTCTCCATAACCGTAACCTGCCTTAACACAAAGGTTAATGGTTCATGCCTAATGCTTTGTGGGAAACTATGGCACACAGAATCAAGTCAATGAATGGCCAAATAATTAGCGTTTGAGCGTATCAAGACATTTAAGGGCGTCCTCTTTGGCTTTGGGAAACATCAATTGCCATTGCCAACAAACAACTTATCTAATCAAGAAAATAAATAACAGATTGATAGATTACAACAATAATTGCATTCCTAATAATGTGTAATGTGTGAATAGAAAGCTGATTGGTCTCTTTCAGAAGGTGAGACCTGGATATCTGCCAAGTCTGAGGCATGAAGGGTGTTTATATGTGTTTGTATGCATGAATGTGTGTGTGTGTGTGCACG
Source organism: Tenualosa ilisha (assembly GCA_015244755.2). NCBI lineage: Eukaryota > Metazoa > Chordata > Actinopteri > Clupeiformes > Clupeidae > Tenualosa > Tenualosa ilisha. Next base: position 294,892 of record PYXC01001220.1, read on the forward strand.
CGTGCGTGCTTCCTGAATTCTGACACATGACCCCCTGTCACATACTCTCACTTTTGACAGTTCCGGAGCCCCAAGTATTTTGTTTACAGTACTTGAACCCTATTTTTTGCATGGATGTGTCGCACTGTGTGTGTGTGTGAGTGTGTGTGTGTTGTGTGTGTGTGCGTGTGTGTGTTTGTGTGTGTGTGTGTGCGTGAGAGAGAGAGAGAGAAGAGAGGCTGTATGTATGTGTGAGAGAGCTCATGTATGTGTGTTGAAGTGAAGGGGCCATGCATGAGTGAAAATGTGTGTGTGTGTGTGCATGTTTGTGTGTGTGTGTGTGTGTGTGTGTGTGTGTGCAGAGATTCCCTTCCTGTTGTTTGAGATTCCGCTGCCCCCCTCTGGTTCCTCAGTCTGTACTCTGACCCCTCTCCTCCCAGCTGTCAGCTGTCCGAGCTTGTGACAGCTCTCTCTTTTTCAGCCTCCCATCTCGTTGGCTATATTCTAATCACCCTGTCATAGAATGTTTAGCATTAGTTTAAATGTACATAGATTAGGCAGAATCTTTATAGAGAGTTATCCACCAATCAGAGTTGTGTTGAGTTGTGTTAGAGTTATGAGGTCAGTTAGAAAGAGACATTTTCTGGTTTCACATGAGCTTTAAAACTAGATAGGTTCAAAACCCTGACTTATGTGCTTCGTATGCACGTAATATTGTCAGTTATGTTACTTACCAACATAGAGTCAACAGTACAGCCACTATGTGTCTCCATATTCACCACTAGATGGAGTAGAGTACATTTGGAAAGCAAGGAGCATGACCACAAGTGTGACCCATACCAGGCCAGTAACACTGATCAACTCTGCATACACTAAGCCAGAATGAGGGGGCTGTTTTTAAACATTCTCAAAAAAGTTTTGCGGTTTGACATGTAATGCAACTGTGTGACAGTAACACCACAAAGACTATTTGTTTATTGTTATTGTTAATTTATTTATTTTAGAAAATTAGAACCTGAGTTAGTATCCAAGAAAATGTGATGGCATTAGAGTCTATGAGAAAATGAGTATGAGAAAAACTTCACAAGCTACACTGAGTGTTTTTATGCACTTCAGTGTCCCAAATATGTTCAAAACGGGGATGAGCATATTTTTGGAATACCGAATGGCATGTAAGTGCAGTCACTGGTGTAGACTGATCTCTGATGTAGCTGATGTAGGTTTGATGATGATGTAGATGAGATCTTCCAAATGTTTATAAGCTCTAACTCATAAGATCACAGATCTCTTTAGTGTGGTATGAGATGAGACTGATTTGTGTTGTAAATAAAGTGCTCAAAGAGATAAAATTAGCTACTCTCTCTGGACACTAATACTCCCCCCCAACCTCCACCACACACACACACACACACACACACACACACACACACACACACACACACACATACACACACACACACTCACACTGGTGTGAACAGAGTGGAATTACCCATTGTCCTCCTCTTTCCCAAAAGAAATCACAAAAATGTCATTTCAATTATTTCTTTTAGTGGCTGTACAAAGCTTCCATAGCTACACACACACACACACACACACACAAACACACACGCACACACACACACATACACACACAAACTGGACAAAAAGAGGGGGAGCTAAAAGAAGAGGAAATCTTGAGGGCTTTTCAAAAGCGTGATGGGGGGAGGCTGGAAGGACAGTTGAGTGCCACGGCCATTCTACACGGAAGGGGTCGGGTGTGTGTTCATGTCTTAGGTAGGTAGGGCTTGTGATGGGGTTCTTGCTGAGGGGTGTGTATGGGTGTGTGTATGTTTAGGGTGTGTGTGTGTGTTTGTGTGTGTGTGTGTGGGGGGTGTTAGGTGGGTGAGTGTTGGCAGGAGGTTGGCTCTTCAGGAGCTGGAGACCTGCGTTTAATGAGAAATTCCTGGGGATTTAGAGGGTACCAGAGGTCTTCATTTTCTCACTGTGCCCAAGGGGGCCCCCATACACACTGAGCCCCCACTCCACACCCCCAAACCCCAACCCCCAACCTCCTCGCCTCTTGTCTCTCGCCTTTCTAAAGTGGGCTCATGAGGAGGAAAATCCATTCACAGAAAGGATGGAGTGAAGGGATAGAGAGAGAGAGGAAAAGGTGGAGGACTAGGGGGGGGGGGGGTGTAGTGAAAGAACGGAAAGAGAGAGAAAGTGTATGTGTGTGTGTGTATGTGTGTGTGTGTGTGAATGTGTCTGTGTGTGTGCGAGTGTGTGAGTTGTGTCCGGAGGCAAGTGCTGGTGCAAGGTGTGCACCCGTGGGGGCTCATTCTCTGCGAGTCTAATTAGATGGGTGCACAGGAGGAGATGGGGGAAGCCTGATGTGCAGCTGGCTCCCTCCATTTTCATTTCTCTATAAGAGGACGGAGAGAGGGAGTGAGAGAGGGAGTGAGAGAGGGAGAGAGAGGGAAAGAGGAAGACAAGGCAAAAGAGCTGTATGTGAGAGAGAAAGATAGAGACCGAGAGGGTGACAGATAGGCAGAGAGAGAGAAAGAGAGAGAGTTAAAGAGAAGAAAAGAAGAGAAACCCACAGCCAAGTGCTGGGGCCCCCTCACCATCCTGGGGTCCCCTATCCCCAGCTGCCCTCTCTTTCTCCTGACTTTTTTTTTCTTGGAGGGGTTGCTGTGAGTGAATCAGCAGGGACCAACTATCCAGAGCCCACTCACCCCAGGGAGGAAGACAGGCTTAGCCAGGGCCACGTTGACGGCTGAAGGCTAGGGGTCCCTTCTTTCAAGCGGGCTTTGTCCTGGCAGGAGCACTGCTTTGAGACTGAGAGACATCCCATGGATACAGGGTGGATCAGTGAGGGTAGCTTTTCAGAACTTTGAAAAACACACATGCATAAAAACATACATTCTTCTCCCTCTTTTTTTTCTTCTTCACACACACGCCCACGCGCATACACATGCACACACACACACACACACACATAAAACCTATCACATCCATTAAAAAATTAATTCCATCTCTCTCTGTGGGGGCTGGGAGAGGCTAAAGAAAACTGAAAGAAGGTTATTTATCCAACTATGGATGAGGAGACTATTGCGAAAGCCACCTCATGACCTGTATGCCTACTGTCTATAACCACCTTTCCAACCAAATAGCTGATGCGCATATGTGATGCAAATAAGAAAGCCTCAGTTGTAAACACCTACAAATTCAGTCCCGTAATGCAAACAAACTGAATTTGCTGGAGATGGGGTGGATTAAATATTGATGCGAATAAGCGAATAGGCAAAATGAGATTAAAGTTGATGGAAACAATTTAATTTGCGTTTTCGCATTTACTGCGTTTCTGTCCATAGACGTTGATCTCACAGCTGGTCAGAACACCACCTGATTAGACTAATGTTAATTTTTTATTTGCATTACACTGTTGATGTAAAGGCATGCAGACGCTTATATTCTTGAGCCAAATTTTTGTTAATGCAAATATGAAATGCAAATAAGTTGAATGGAAACCCATCTTATATCATGCTACCTGGAGTGATCATGTGCAGTACAGAGGCCCTGGGAGACTGCAGGAGGAGATATACATTCTGTATGTCTCCTGCATAGATGTGGGTATATGCTCATCTATGAAACATGTTACAAAGTATATGCTCATCTATGAAACATGTTACAAAGTATATGCTCATCTATGAAACATGTTACAAAGTATAGCAAATATGGCCACTTATATCAGCCCTACATATTTAATGAAAATATATTGTACCTTATTATGGCAGAATTAATTTTTTTCCCTGCCCATATTTCCCATTGCCCATATAAATGTAAATCTATGTTGTGGACATATAGTATATGATAATCTCAGAAGTCACATCTGTATATGTCAATATAGGTCCCATATTGTATATGTGGTGGACCTCAGGTCTGTTCCCTTTTTGGATGGAGGAGACAGAACATGGCTATGGGAGCTAACAAGTTTATGTGACTGGTGTGAAAATAACACCATTGGATCCTCCAGTAGGGGATTGCAGCTTTAGATGTGAATACACTCCTGTAACTAAGCCACTTGTTTGCCATAGAGTGAGAAAATGAGATTCATCAGATTGCTTGAGCTTTGTTTAATATTGTCTAAAATCAATGACATAGATTAAACAAAAGTAGAAATGAAGCAACGAGCAAAAACAAAATCACAGCTGTACCTATAAATTTACACACCACACTTATATATATTTGAAAATAAACTTAGTGGGAATAAAGCTGTGTATGCACACACAATGTAAATACACATATATCTTTTAAATTAACTTTAAATAAAACATGCGCAGGTAATGTAAATTGGCACTGTAAAAAAAGAAAAACAAATACATGGATGCCTAAGTAAAACAGGAAAACATCGTGACTCTTACCAAAACTCTACCTCCCTCTCCCCTCTCCTCTGGAATGGTATCAGACCCATTAGAGAGGTTTTGTGAAATACCCCACTGAATGTAAATACCCCACTAAAACAGTCAGTGCCTCCAACAAGTCTATTTACACCCTGTCTGGCATACAGGGACTGTGTGTGTTGGGGGCTGGGTTTAAAAATATCTCCATTTGGACAAAGCCCAAATTGGGGGTCGTACGGGCCAGTTTATAACTCACTTAGCAAAACCATAAACATCCTATCGCCCACCAGCTCACTGGAAGATGTTAGCTCTAGTTTGGGAGAGAGGGACAGCTTAGGCACTTAGGCAGGGCAATTCTCCAGCTCCTAAATCTCCTCAGGCTTAATTAATTAGTTTATTAGGAGTGGGTTGATGGGGAGACGGGAGGGTTCTGTGTGTGTGTGTGTGTGTGTGTGTGTCTGTGAGGGAGATGGGGGGCGGTGGGGGTGGAAGGTGTCACCTCTTTGGGATTTTTTCAGACAGGTTTAATATGCATTTGGGGCCAAACAATGGCGTCTGTATTCATATGCAAAGAGGAGGTATATGGAGCACGCCAGTTTCAGCGTCCAGCGACTCAGACACCAATTGAGGAGCACTGGGGCATGACGGACTGATGGGCTCCCGCACTCCCCAGCCGGGTCCCTTAAAGAACGACAGAGCAGAGGGAAAGAGGAGAGAGAGAGAGTGATATGTAGAGACACAAAGAAAGGCAATGACAGAGAGAGAGAGATAGACAGAGAGGAAGAGAGAAAGAGAGAGGGCTAGGGAAGAGAAATATCCAGAGAGACAAAAGTAAACCAAAAAGAGAGAGTGGAGGCAAATAGTTTAGAGAGAATGACAAACAGACAAACAGTGAAGGGGGTTCTGACAGACAAACACAGGCAACAGAGACAGTCTGATGTAAGCGAGAGACAGACTGACAGACAGACAGACAAACAGATAGTCAGCAAAAGAACGACAGAGCGAGTGAACAGAGGCGGTTGGCAGTGGACAAAGGGAGACCGCAGGCATGAGGCAGCGTTTGCAGAAAGAAAGAAAGACAGAGAGAGGGAAAAAAAGAAAGAAAGAAAGCTCTGGCGCTGGTCGGCTCTCATTGAGTTGTCAATCTGTGCGGCGGCCTAGTGCCCCGCGAGCCGAGGTTGCTCTACCCTGCCGCCAGAGACGCGGACGCCGCGCCGACAGACTCCCCTTCTCGGCTGGCACCAGGCAGCTTAGAGAGAGGGCAGGGTCACGACCTGACACTGTGGAGCAACTCTCACTCACTCGCTCGCAGTCCCTCGGACCAAGACGGCTGACCGTCTCTCTCTCTTTCTCTCTCTCTCTGTCCCTCTCTCTCTTTCTCTGTCTGTCCATGAGCGCAACATGAGAAAAGCCTGACCGAGGTGCATCCCGTGCCCCCGTCTGGTGGTGTCCACTCAGCCATTCAACAGAGAGCAGGAGAGGTGAGAGTAGAGAACAATTGTGGGGGACAAAGTGGGCCCCAACAGACAATAATATTAAAGAAGAGTTTATGAATAGATTCCATCATTAGGCCAGAGACTGTTGATAAAGTATCTTTGATTAGGCTGTAGCCTCATGGACTTTCCAATCCTGAAAATGCTGTCTCTGTTCCTGTTTCTCTCAGAAAAACAAAAAAAACATTTAAGTATTTTTTTTTTAAATCATTCTTATAAAAAAAGAACTTATAAGTGGACAATAGAAAGGCCATGTGTGAAATGAGACTGTGTGTTGGCTGTGTGTTTCTGGTGCATGCCCAAATGGCTGGCACCAACTAAAAAGGCCCCTGGAAGTGAAGGCCCAGGAAGAGGGCTAATCTGGTGAGTGGGCATCTTTATTGTTAATTGTCAGTTAATTGCTGCTTCAATCCCAGACTTGGGTCATGGTGCTGGTGGCTGTCAGCCCTGTCACACCATGGCAGTGATTAAGAGCTCTGATTGATAGGGAAACTCTGAAAGGAAGTCGCCCTCGCAGCCAAAGCTTTTTAGGCTCAGCCGACTGTGACAGGAGGGTGTATGGCGAGTGTGTGTGTTTGTGCGTGTATGTGTTTCTCTGTGGTTGTGTGTGTAAGAGAGAGACAGAGGGAGAGAGACAGAGATGTCAAAATCGCTCAACTGTCCTGACAAGAGACGCCGGATCCAAGTTGAATGTGATAGTCCTACAAAAACAAAGGAGAGTGCAGTGGACAAAAAAAAGGGGGGAGTGGGAGCAAGAGAAAGAGAGCTCACAATAAAGATATCCCATAGACACACAAACAGAGAGAGGGGCTCAGAAACGGAAGCCAGAACACAAGAGAGATGGTGAGAAAATGAGAATTGTGTTAAAAGAAATGTGGGAGACCAGAGGAAGAAGTGAAATCGAATGAGAGAAACAAAGAGGAGAGAAACAAAGAGAGAGAGAGAGAACATTTGACAGAAGAAATGGAGGGAACAGCTAAAAAAAGGAAGAGAGGAAGAGGGAGTTTTTAAGGTACGGAGGCAATGGAAAACGTCTGTATTTGGCTAATGGAAAGTGCTTAGTTTGGCATGCAAATGCATCATTTTTGAATTGCACTGTAGCAGAATGGATGTGGAGAGAGGCCCCCATGAATGACAGGAAAAGAGGGACGATGAGTGAACAACTTATTTGAATTATTTAAATCATCAAAAAAGAAAAACTAGCAATGTTGAGCAACAAATTAAAATGTGATGGCAATGTAAAATCTAAGCCACTGAATTATCGGCACTTAAAACTAAAGAAATTGCCGGTACAGTACAAGTATTGCAGATTATATATAAACTCATTCGGTCATGTAGAGGATGAAGTAGATATGACTGATGTGCATATGCATACAACTAAATTCAGGATGACATGAGATGACAGAAGGGAATAACAACAAAGAAAGAATGAATGAAAGAAAGAAAGAAAGAAAGAAAGAGGAGAGACTAAATGATTGGATCTCAGGATGATTGAGAGCTCTGCCTCTTTCTTTCTGTGTGTCCAGGCTTTTGAATAGGAGCACAGAGAGAGCCTGTGGAGGGACCTCTCACCTCTGTCAAAGCCCCCCTCCTTCCAAAAAAAGACACAAACCCTTACACCCCCACCCAGTTTGCCACACCCCCACCTACTCCCATCTAATAACTACAATGGCCCTAAGACAAGTGGCTACCCAGCTCCATGTCTCCATCAAGGGCACAAGATGGGATGCCTCCACTGAGCCCCCCACTCCTCCTCCTCCTCTCTCTCTCTCTTTTGTCTGGCTGACAGCTAGCTTTGGCCAGGGACAGAGAAGTTTTCAGAGCACAGCGGTTTGTGGGTGTGGGGTGATTGGTTGCCTGGTCACAGTCTGTTTGTCTGTCCCTCTCTATCTGGCAAGTGACGCCCTGCATGGCATGGGAATCCACAAACAGACAAAACTGTTGCACGGGCACATCTCACATCATGCAGTTCACTTTATCCTAAATAATTATGGGCAATTATGTTATGAGCAAGATAAATATGTAGATGTCTTTTAAGTAGGCCTAATGTTAAATAAGCAAGTTGAAAGGCAGTTGATTTATTCCCAGTATCCTCTTGGGAGTTTAAGATCCTGTGGAAACAATGGTGGAAAGGGAGGTGTTTGGAGAATGTGTGTGAGAGAGGAAATGGCTCATAAATTTTTTAACAGTGCATAAGAATACTTTTGTCTTAAGGCTTTGGGTATTTGGTGATTTTAAATGTCCTCAGCAGTTGAATGGTCACTTCACTTCACATCGCATTACATCACATCACAAATCAAGCAGGAAAAGCTTCCTGATTTCTCAATAGCAATAGGCAGTATCCCGACAGACGTCGAGCATGGTGGGCGACTGCCGTTTCTGCGTCTGGCGTCAGTGACATATGGAACAACTTTTGGTCTCATAAGGGCTGGCAGGCGCACACACACACACACACACACACACCACACACACACACACACACACACACACACACACACACACAATGCAGTTGTGTTCCCCTGCCTGTCTCCCCACTTTCGAAAATGGAACGTCTGCATTTTTGGCTCAAGCAGCAAGAGTCACAAGGCCTTCAGGGACTGAGCTTGTTTGTTTAGACTGGAGGCTGTGCTGTGGTTGGGTGGTGTGTGTGTGTGTGTGTGTGTGTATGTGTGTGTGTGTTGGTGTGTGTCTGTGAGTGTTAGCGTGTGGAGAGAAGTGAGCAGACATGCACGGAATGCAGCCTAAATCCCATCAAAGCTCACTGGACACTACTGTCCTGTGCTGTCTTCACCGCGCCGCTCGTCCTGGGCTAGCCCCTGCAGCCGCCAGTGGCTTCTGGTAAGGATGCACAATGAGGGACAGTGTAGTGCGAGGATAAGCGCCTTTGCTAACATCCTACCCTCTGCTCCCAGGCCCAAGCCCCAACTGTACAGCTTAAAATTAATCAAACACTGCCATACCAAGAGCGTCTCTGTTTTTCTAGCTCACTGCGGCCGTACCTCTCTGAGAGAAGCCTTTAATAGTTAAAAGATCGGTTACATGCACACTGCCCCTGCAGCGATGCAGGAACTGAATTTAGCTTGCTTTTATTGACAAAGCATTAATCTTGGGATTTTTAAAATGCAAAGTGTCCCTTTGGAGTGTGAACTGTCTCTCTTAGGATCATATAGGGCACCCTTCAGTACTTTGTCCACTTAAAAGCTACCATTCTGTTGATATGTGCAAAACCAACCTGCCAACAGTAACATGGTTTACCATGGCTGGTTTAGGTAGTTTTTCAGTGTACTTCAATGGCAGGTGTCACAAGATCCACACAGGTTCAGCTTCTTCAAGCAGAAGGAATGCTCTGATTTTTCTTTCTTATGTGGTGCTTATATTTTGAGTCCCTCACAGTCTGGATATGAAGCGTGTACTTGGGCCAGCTTGCACGCAGCCATTGAGGCTATCCACAAGCGCAAATAGGTTTGGCCATTAGTAACTGTCAAAGTTCAAAGACTTTTCTGTGAAGTCCCTTAGATATCATTTGAGGATAAAACTTTTTTTTTTGGACTGGAAATACAGTATCTCTGTGTGGACACTGTCTGAGAGTGTTGAAGAAATCAGAAGTGGCCAGGCCCACAAGTGTAGTGCAAATGGAATTATTTTCTAATGCGGGAGGGAGAATATACCCGTTTTCAGAAATGCCCAGGCACAGGTAAACAAAGTCTGAAAGGACAAAGCCAGGGATGACTGGAACAGCGAGAATGATATGAGATCATTAAATCATCCATCAGGTCTTGCAGACTAACGCCATGACACTTTTGTGAGGTCATATACTTAGAGCGTATATGGCATTATACTTGTTGTGTGCCTATTGTGGTGGGGAAAGCAGCTTCAATAGAGATAGATCTGATGAGTGGATGCCCCTTTATACCACTGTGTTGTGATGTACAAAAAGCAGTCAGGGGATTTTGTGAAATGCCTCGGTTTATATGGGAAATTCATTTTGATTTGCCGGTTTTTCCTGTAAATAGAATTCTTCTCAAATGTATGCACAATGGATTTCTATTTGTCTGATATTTTGCTATGATTGGTAAGAAGATCAGCTGTTTCCATTAATTCAGCCCTAACAGAAGGGCAACACTGTAGTTCATCAGCAATTTCTTAAGATGACTCATAACGTTTTTTTTTTTTACATCCCGGAGCTAGTGGCATAAATGAGACAACCTCTGCCCTGGTTGTTTCATGGCTGAAGGCACAAGAGCTTAATGCACTTGTTGATTTGGTGCTTCTCCAGAATGTCCATCTTCTGTCTGATCTTAATATGGGTCCATTCGTTATTGTCTTTGCTTTAATATAGATTGTCTCAAAGATTATATTTTCTAGATGTGACAACATTAATTGACACCTGCCCCATCATTCTCAAGTCTACATAGATGAATCAAGTGGTCACCTCATTGTGGCCTAGAACACATAGATATAAATTCTATATGTATGCTAGAACAGAAAACCACCTTAAAAAGTATAATTTCTGAAAACCTATGTCATCTAGATGGGAATTAACATGCATTGAGAAACATCTGCCTTCTTTCATGTCATACTATCTTTTGCACTATATGCATTGATTTCCAATATATCAATTAATGGGGCTGTTTGTAAAAGAAATAAAAGGAAAAATGGTGGTTTCTGACATTTTTTTCATTAGATTAAAATTACATAACTTCCACCAACAAATATTTGAGGTAAAATCAATAAAGAGTTAATTGGTCCATGCAATCAGTAGAGCCACTTGAGTGTGTGTAGGCTCATTTCCATGCTACATGTTCAATGAGCTACACCTGTGAGACCCATGTAGGCTAATTGCAGTGTGAGGCCTATATAAGATTGCTTTGAAGCAGGAGTAAGTATTACAGCGCTGCAAAGAAGTGTTTGATTTTCTATCTTTTGTGCAGCTGTGCCTCAGCATTGTGATGTTTGGAACAATGATGTTTGTGATTTTGCTCAGTGTGCATGCTTGTTATGGTGAGTGGTTATAAATTGCCATATAATCAAAGCTTACTTTTACTTGACTTGGATAATATTCTGCAGATGTTTAAAGTGTCTGAAGAGGTTAGTATTCTGAGTAACTTCCGTTTCTGTTAGTCCTAGTGGTTGCTAATGCTGTGGATGCCACTGACCTGAATCTCCAGAATGAGACAACCACTGCCGAGGTGGAGACGCATGTTGCCAAAACTGAAGCCACTGATAAAGGCATTCTACAGACTAACCCCTTCTAAATGTCTGAAGGGATTAAATGTATTGAATCATTTAAATTTCTTCTAGGAGTTCTAGTTGTTGCTGATGCTGTGGATGCCACTGTTGAGCCAAGTCCCCAAAATGAGACGACCGCTAACCAAGCTGAAGGTGTGTAAAGGCTTTCTACACATTGCAGTATCTTGGTGTCTGAAGAGGTTACAATGTATTCAGAACTATCTGTGATCTCTGTTGGGGGGGCCCTAGCTACAGATGTTGTGAATGATGCTGTGGATGCTGCTGAGGTGACCACTGTCCAAGCTGAGTCTACCAAAGCCCAAGCTGAAGGCACTGGTAAGGGCTTGCTTGTATAACGCTTTAGTGGTAACTAGCAGCACTGCACCTAGTGGCAGCAAAATCTTGTTTTATAGTGCCGCACATTCTGGGTCCTAAATGGCTCCCAGTGTTGATATTATGACTAGCCAGTAAGCAAGTTTATTAAGATCATTTGCACGTTCTATGTATGTTCAGCTAAATGTGCTTGTCTGTTTCCATCTACTTTGAAATGCTAATTAAAAATATGACCTTAGTCTAGAAGAGTTCTGATCAGCTGTGTCAACCTAAAATGTTAGGGGTTCTTAGCAATTCAGTGCAAGTGGACACCAGGTCCTCTGTAGTCACTTGATGGAAGCAGTTTCCCAGGTCTACTTTGTGGCGCTTTACAATTATCTATATTGCCCTGAACCAATACTTCCCCTCATAGAATCCCATGGAATGGCAACTACAGCTGGAACAGTGACTGCTGCTCCTGAATCTGCAGCCCATGAGGTCCAGTCATCTTCAGCTGATTCTAATCCCTGTGTTCCTGACTTGTCTGTTGCCTTTTGTACAATAAAACATCTAATCCTAAACCTCTCAATGCTTTGTGGGTTTTTTACATTTGTTTTTTCCTCTCCTTCCCTCCCTGGAAGTTTTGTCCTGTTATCTGGTTGCCTGGGCTAAATGGGATTTACTTAAATTGACTGGTCAACTTGCTGAATGGCATGGCTTACTTTCTCATAGCTTGTACCTGCTGTGGTGTTGGGTCAAATTGACTTGTTTTGAATTTTTAGGTGACGAGGATATTAGGCCTGATACTTTATGTAGCTTTTCACTGAACATGTTAAGGGGGGAGTGGGACCCATTTAGAACACAGCCCAACATGGTTCCTACGCATTTAGGTCCTTCAGAAGCTGTCAAGGTCTCAGATGCATACTGAAATGCCAAAAACAACCCCATAGCATGCACGCCAGTAGATGAAACCCATAGCAATCTTCTGAGGGAATCTCAAACAGGTGGAGCAACACCATTGACCTTTTCCACAGAAATTGCTCTGAAGGCCAACTTCCTGTCCTGTCAAGTGTCAAAACATTAGAGAAACCAAAGCACACCAGTAAGTGAAATGGATCAGAGGCTATACAACATGCCTGACTGATTTGCCAAATGTTACCCTTGCCAGTGTTGCCAACATTTGCTGAGGAAGAGCCTACAAACACAAGCGTCAGGTAAGGCACGGCGACATGAGGTGAGCAAGGCTTTTAAGTCCTATGAGGATCAATAAGCTTAAGTATATGTAGTTAAAATAATGTGGGCTAGATGAAATTGAGAAGAACAAGCTGGAACCCAGCTCATTGTTCGCTTGCAACATTTGTTTACCTTAGCTGCCCATAAGTGCCCTGATGGGCGAGGAAGAAAAATTCCTTGCCAATTGGGTATTTCCGGTCAAAAATATGGAAGTGAGCTTGTTTTAGGAGCCCCTCAGTGGTCTGTTGGAGCTGCTGGAGACACTGAAGGACCACAGTGGGTTCATCTCTGTTTCAAAGTGGAGCTATCTGTGTGTATTTTGGCCAACCAGTCCTTATAGTAAATTTTTATAGAAATTTAACCAAAAATGCCATCTTGCAGAGTTAACAGTTAACACTAATATATTATCTGAATGATCTGAATTTGTTTGGTTAGTGCTGTCAATGTTAACACGTTAATGCATGTGATCAATGTAAACATTTTAACAAGTTACGCTACGACCAATCACAGCAACGTCAGCAAAACAGCAATATAGCCTAGTCCTTCTTTGAAATGTCAATTTCTGCTCAGCTTTCAAAGAAAAGCCCAAGTCTAAAGTCAATGACAAAGCTGATTCAAACGACCACTGTTCCTTGGCCACTGTTAACAGTTATCTTACTAAGCCCGCCCAATGACTTTCCACAAAGATAGAGCATTATGATTGGTCTTACAAAGGCTTGGTAAGACTTTATGGTGCGTGACTGGATGTACCTGCTGAGCAAAACTATTTGCTACCGCTACAGTGCGTCTAGATTTCTAGGTTGGTTGACTGTGCACTGTGGTGAGATGGCAAAGTAGCCTACATTTGCCTAGTTCTTGTTAAGATTTTGAGAGTTCTGTCCAGGGATGAGAGAGTTTGTTTAACACTATTGAATACAAGCAGTATAATGACGGTTGTAGATGCTTCATAATATGTCATTTTTAAAAGAGGTGACAGACACATTGAACGAAAGAAGGAAAGGTAGGAAAAGGCCAAAGGGTGGGGGGCCTAAAAATCATGTGGTCGATCACCCCTGCTATAGACAACCTGTGACAACTCCACTCTTTCACACTGAGTGTGAATGAAACGAGTAGCACCACTTTGCTAAAGCCTCTGCTAAACCAGCCATGTGTGACATTCTTTCACAAAAAATAAAGGAGAATTCTGGAACTTAAAATGCATGATTAATTGAGATTAATTGTAATTAACTTTAATTTTCTGTTGTGTTTAATTTGATTCATTTTTTAATCAATTGACAGCACTAATATAAGGACAAGATGAACTGGTTTTATGTTAATTTTAACATTTCTATTGTTCTATGAGTGCAAATGGGCGGGAAAAGGGTGAAACCATGATTTAAATTCCAGTTGATGCTGGTTCCTTCCACTGTTAATATATGAGGAAAGAGAATGTATGTAGGATAATATCTGCAATATCTGTCTCAAGACAGACAAGGTAAAGACATGAGGCAGGAGGACAACAAGAGAAAGAAAGTGAGTGAAAGAGAAGAGGCGTGTGTGTGTGTGTGTGTGGTGGGGTAGTCAAGACAAAGAAAAGAGAGGAGCAAATAACTGGCCAAGCCAAACTCTCATTTGAAGGCATAGACGTGAAGTGGCCAGATGGCAGCACAAAAGATGTGCTAGTGAGTGTGCAGGGGATTCCACAATATAGCCCTGTTGACTGTAAATACTTCAGTGATACGCATTCTGGCATTCAGACTCGATAAAGCTTTTTTCTTGTTGCTATAGTGAAAATGGAGTGAGAATGCTTTCAAAACAAGACTATAGTGTTGTGTAAAAAATTCTTTCTTTCTTTCTTTAACTGTGAGGTAATAAAATGGAGTATGGCATAAGGGGCATCAGTTTACCTGCCTGCTGCACAGGTGCGATGCGGGCCCCCCTGCGGGATCTTATCAGGGTTTCCCAAATGTCAGGTCTCACTCCTGCGGAGGAAAAAAGAACACTCTATCTCCTTTCTTCCACCACCACCCAGCCCCCCCTTCCTCACAGTACAGCAGAGACATCGAGGCACCCCTCCCCACACACACTCTCTGACTATCCTCCCTCTACCTTATCTGTTTGGCCAGGTTAGGGGGGCAGAGAGGAGCACAGCTTGTTTTAATTAGCCCCCTGCTGGGCTCTCTACCTCCGTATGCCAGAGCTGGCCTTCCTCACCCATCACTCAGAAGAAGGACAAAGCTGGACAGGTGATGGTACGCAGGAGGATGTTTGCATTTACACTGGTATTTATTCATTTAACAGATGGTTATTAGCCCAAATAAATTTGAAAAAAGAAATCTAAGCAGGAATAGAATTATGTAATAAAGTGTAAGGGGAATTTGTGAAAATAAAAGAGAGAATGACAGCAAAGCAATGATAAAAGGTTAAATATGAAATAATATGAAATGTTATGATGATTATGATTATCGATTGAGTATTGTGCATCCACCTCACTTAATGGAACTGGGAGCTGGGAGAATTAGATGGATTTGATGATTCATTGCATAAATCCAAAGATGTAAATGGTGTTAAATACACTACACAAACAAAATGAAGCACAATTTTAAAGAGGTAAGTTGTAATTTAAAATAAAAAATCTAGTTGTGGCTGAGACACCAAGTTAGTTAGGCAGCAAAATGAGAGCGAATCAGTGATCTAGAGTAGAAGAAAATGAAACATATATCACATCTTAGCTGCTGTGTATATTGATAATGTTGATTCTGTTGTGTTTTTTGTATAAAATCATTTCAACATCATCATCAGAGCATGAAATGAAGTTGTACAATCATTCAGAGAGAGCTGGAAAATGTTGGAGATGGTGTTGAACAGGACCCTGGCCAAATTTGTGCTACTGCGAGAAAGTCAAGGTCCTGATGGATGCTCTGCTACCCTCATGTGGAGAGGCTGAAAGCTCCTTGCGCTTGTGTCCCCTCTCCAACCAGAGGGCTATGGAAATAAGTACAAAAGCACACAAGTGGAAACACTGGAATGTAAGCATTTTTGTCTGATTAATGTATTCCATTTTCTAGTTATGCTATTGTTTCACACAGCAGAAAAAGGCTCACCCAAAGGACACTTTGATTTGAACTTCCTTGTGTAAGTGACATGAAACAAATCATGTTTGCAACAACAGAAGTTACAACAAAGTTAGTCGTGATCACTTTGTGAACTTGCATGAGGTTAAACTGAATTAGGGGCAATGCACATACTGTAGAAAGCACATAGTAACCATGCATATTATTGTCAAAATATTCATAACTATTGGCCAATATAAATTTTTATACTTCATGTTTTATACTGTATAACTTGATTTTTGACCCCTAAATGTCCTTCATCTTTATCGTCTTCACTGTGTATGCTTCCATCGACCATATATGACTTCAAACATGACCAGCTTGGCCTGTGTTCTACTGGAGGCTGGAGTTTAGCTAGGCCCCATGTTCCAAAGCTATTTTCAACACTCGCCACCGTGGGCCTTAAATGCCTCTATATCTTGCTATAGTATCCTGTCACATGACCTCCTGTAAACCCGAGAGTAAATACACAGAGCCGAGGCTGCGGTGGCATAATTAGTGAAAAGGGGGACGCATTCCTGTCCTGTAATTACACCCTGATCTGTTGTTCTCCAACGCAAGCTGTCCGTCATAGCGGGTTCCAAATCTGGCAACCGGAAAGAACACGGGGAAGAATGAAAAAGAGGACGAGAATGAAAAAGGGAGTGTCCATGAGCTAACAGGGATGAAAACATGCGAAAAAGACTAAGATAGAATGTGGATGGCAGCAGATCATGTGCACCTCTGGTTTCAGTTCTGTCATTTGGCAGCATTAATGCTATGAGCAATGCATTGAAAATCCTTCTACACAGATATATTACAGTAATATAGCAAGTCTTATAGCAAGAATATAGCAAGCATGTAACCAAACTACAGTGAGAAAGAGGAAAGCAAGAGAAAGAGAAGGAGAAAGATGTTTTTTTGTGTGTGTGTGTGTGTGTATGTTTCTGTCTATGTGTGTGTGTGAGTGTGACAGAGAGAGAGTAAGTGCTTTCTAGCCTCGGAACAGTTGCATCAACAGTGGCGGCGGCAGCAGCAGCGGCAAGAGCACATGTGAGCGGCGCATGTTTGACCACTTTACTGTAAGCGGACCTCATTAGGGTCCAAGGGCGCGCTCACAGGAAGCAACTTACAGAGAGCCTGCACGCGTTTCACAATATCCTGTTTGTATAGCTCCGGCCTCTCAAGCCACAGTCACTCACCCAGAGAAGGAGAGAGAGAGAGAGAGAGAGAGAGAAAGAAAGAGAGGAGTAGAAGAGTAGAGGAAGGGAGAGTAGGGAGCGCAAGGGAGAGAGAAGGACAGATGTAGGAACAGAGAGAGAGAGAGAGGGAGCCATAAACAGATGGAGAGAGAGACAGAGCAAGGAGGGAAAAAAAACGCTTCCTGGTTTTTAGGCGAATGTGACTATTACCAAGGTATTAATGTCTTCAGATTGCATGCTTGTTCCTGCCCCCGCATCCGCCCACAAACTCCTCCATCCTTGGCCGTGAAATTGGGACCATGTGTTGGGGCCGCTGCTGCTGTTCTGAAGGCCTCTGCTCCATTCACACACACATGCACACACTACACACACACACACACACACACACACACACACACACACACACGCACACACACACATATGCATGCGCCACACACACAGAACAAGAGAGAGAGAGAAGATAGAGAGAAACAGAGAGAGAGAAAGAGGGAGAGAGAGAAAGAAAGGCTTTCTCCTTATTCTCCTCTAGGGAGAGACAGGTCAGTGGGAAACATCCCAGTTGCCCACTCTAAATTTCACGTTTTCAGTGAAACGTCACCCAGTTCCACACATTGCTTCTGGAGACATCTGGGGAGAGACCTACAAGCTTGAAACTGTCCATGTTACTTATTTTTACATGCAAGCTGTCATTTTTCTGCTTATAAATAGAGTGATGTTTACAGAAATAGAGAGAGTTAGAAAAATAAAGAAACAGAGTGATGAATGTACACAGTATATTAGTATTTATTGAAGTTTAAAGGGATACTACAGACGGCATTTGTTGAACTCAAACAACAAGGCTATGTGTTGAAATACCCCTTTAACTGAAGTACTGTCTGCATTATCTTCTTACTACTGGAGGGTCATAGCTGCATAGCAACTCATGAAAACCTGAAACTATGTTGTTGTTGCTGGGCCTCTGAGGTTGGGCTTGGGTAAGAGGTTGCACTCAGGTCATCTGTATTTCCAGTTTCGCAGCTTTGATGTTGAAACTGTGGTTGTTTCACCACTACCTACTGGGACATTTCTTTAACCATATGCTGATTGGCCTTCCTGCATATGAAGACCACACTAAAGCTGCTACCCTTGGTCACATTGTTGATATAAACTCATGCTTTTGTATATCTAGAATAATGTCCACATGTTGTTTTTTCTATCTGCAAAGAAAGCATTTTCCACTGACTTGAATGGGTGGTTTGGAGATATTTTACTTTCAAATCCTTACTGAGGCCAGTTTCCAATATAATGGCTGGGTTGTTTTTGAGTGGCGCATGATGTGTGTATTGAAACACACATTATGAGTCTAGCAACATAGAGTGAATTACCAGCATGAACTCTCCTGTTTAGTTCTGTACAAGATGACAAGATGTTATGGTTTTTATGTATGATCTTTCATCTCATAATCATCTTTCATGTTATTTTAATATTTTGACAGATTGGTATTTTCCCTTATTTCTGTGTGCAAAAAGAGCAGCATTATCCTGTCTTGGTGCAGTGTCAAACAGAAGCTAAATCTGAAATTTGGCATTTAATTATTGTAGATGTCATAACATGACATGTACATTGAAAAAGTGACCTTATTTACTTTTATTTTGTATATATTTTCAACCATAGTGCTCAATATCACAAAAAGGCAATTAAAGGCAATTAAAATAATTAAACTAAAGTACTTTTTGACAAATATAACACTTTATCAACTCTAAAGCATTTGTTGTAGCTGAATACTTACTATTAATCTTTGAACTATCTTATAATTAATTAATATATATATATATATATATATATATATATATATATATATATATATACATAGTTTGCTGGGTGTTTCCATGCAGAGACCATAGTACCATGCAAACATCATGCCAATAGTACCATGCAAAGTTGTTCCTGAATTTGGGGAATTCAGATAAGAGTTTTTTTTCCTGCACTGAACCTCTCTTGTGAGGTGCCAATGACAGATTAAACTTTTTTGTGCTCTGCATGGAGCAAAGCGTTGCACTACACATGAAAGAGCTCACCCAGCGGGCCATGGATGAGGAGCCTGGGCCAGGCCATCGGGTGAGGGGTTCCGTCCCTCTGTGCGTCTCCTGATGTGAGCCGGGTCAGGCGGAAAGGTGTGGCAGGAGTCTCCGCTGCGGGGAAAAACCCACACAGCTCTCCCCCCCAGATAGGTCTGATAGGATTTGTGGAGCTTATCGCCACCTCTGTCTCATTTCACTGCACCAGGGCACTTGTCACACGCTCTTTTTACCCTCCATACTTCCACACTCTCCTTCCTTACCCTCCATGCTCCCAAACCCTCCTCCCTTACCTTCTATACTTCCACACTCTCCTTCCTTACTTACCCTCCATACTCCCAAACCCTCCTCCCTTACCTTCCATACTTCCACACTCTTCTTCCTTACCCTTCATATTCCGAAAACCCTCCTCCTTTACCTTCCATACTTCCACACTCTCCTTCCTTACTTACCCTCCATACTCCCAAACCCTCCTCCCTTACCTTCCATACTTCCACACTCTCCTTCTTTACACTTTATATTCCCAAACCCTCCTCCTTTACCTTCCATACTTCCACACTGTCCTTACTTACCCCCCATACTTCTACGCTTGTCTTTCGTACTTCTTTCTCACTCTTGTTCATGCTGTCTCGTTATCTGTCACAGACACACACATACACACACACACATACACACAACCCATAACTCCCTTGTCTTTGTTTCTCCACATAAAATCACGCATACTGTGTACATTCGCAGACAGACTAATAGACAGACAGACACACACACACATACGCACACACACACACACAATCTTTCTCTCTTCCCCCCCTGAACTTTCACTCTCATCCCTAATCTACCATTATGAGAACAGCAGGAGCTGGCTCTCGTTCTCAAACCGCCACCAGACAGACTCATCCAGGAAGGCCAACACACTAAGACCAGGATTTAGGAAGTGGTAGCTATCATGTTCCAAAACCTCTTGCAAGCTCACAGACGTTATCACACTTCATCAATTTCAGAGGACTTAAGCAAATCTTCTTATGAAATGGGCAGCTCATCTTTTTCTAATTGTACGCAGGCATTGGATTCTGATAGACCTGAGTAATGTTTTGATGTCATGTATCCTAATAAACCCTGTCCAACAAGCCAGATCCACTATTTGTTAGAAACCCCCAAATCTAATCAAACCTTTGGTTTATAGCTCTTAAGTACTGTGGAATTTGTGTGTGTGTTTTTGTGTGTACACAAACATATATCAGTGTTTGTGTTGTCTTGCATTCAGCACAAAGCCACATAGACAGTTAGCCACATCTGTTGGCCTGTCTATGTTTTGTTTGAGTGTGTGTGTGTGTGTATTCTGTTTGTGTATGCATGTGTATTTGTCTATGGATGCGTGTTTTTGTGTCGACTCTCCCACAGCTGTTAGCGTCAGTCAGTGGAGATCCAAAGCCCAGCGTGAGAATGGCTGGTGCCTAAGATGGGGAGCTGCTTGCCCTGATAAGAAGACTCTGCTGATCTGATGCTAAGATAGAGGGGGGCTGGGGGTTCGTGGGTGTGTGTGGGGGGGGACAATGGGAAATTGAATTGGAATCCACTCCCAGAGAAAGGGTTCACCAATCCACCTGGGTAAACAGGGCACTCTCTCTCTCTCTCTCTCTTTCTCTGTGTGTGTGTGTCTTTGTGTGTGTATTAGAGGTTGGGGGAAGGATGTGGAATGCAGCACAGACGCTTGCTGTGAAGTAAACCCAGTTGGGTTGTAAGCAGTGGTGGGGGAGTGGGTCAACAATCTTCCTTCATGATGCGTGGGTCAAGTTTATTTTTCTTCTGTAGAGGAGTAGGGGGTTGGTGGGGGAACAGCTAGGGGTGAAGGGGGAGATTGGGAGGCTGGTCTGGGCAAAATGACATGCTGTTGGTGGGGTTAAGGGGTGGGGGTTCTACACTGGGCTTGTGAATGGATGCTAAGGCCCATGAAACAGGGAGCAAGCTCTTGAGTTTGTGATGAAGGTTTAATGTCCCGCGTGTTTCATTCAGTCGAGGGAGGTCAGGGATCTGACCAGGCCAGGTCATAGGCTCTCTTCATCATATAGGCAAGCCTGAACATTATTTGCACTATGCATACACACACACACACAAACACACACACACACACACACACTCACACACACATACAGACATAGACACAGACACAGACACAGACACACAAACACACACATGCACAAACATGCGTCAATAAACACTCCAGACATCTGGATCAACTGATTGATCATTCAGCGTTCTTCCAAAGATCAGTGCCCAGCAACAATTCAACTTTGAGCGGTCAGTTTTCTTCATCCACAAGTTCAGAGCACCTCCATGTGATAGGAACTACAATCATTTGGATGAGTGCTAACAAACATTCCTACTGCATGTGATCTGGGCCAGGAAGATTCTTTTTACACTTTTAAATGGCAGTTTGAAACATAAAACGTACCTGCCCTATAATTCTCAAAACTATGAACATATCTGTCTTTTAACTTAGTAACATTTAATGTTGTTGACATTTCTCTTTGTAATATTTGTCTGTGGAAATTTGAAAAATGTCTCAAACTGCACCAGTTCTACTGTTGATAGTTAAATTTTAGTGCTCGCTTGCACTATGGACATAATAAAATGTTTACAAGAGTTGCACAACAACCCCAACTGAGAGAGGCAAGAAGACAAAGAGAGAAAACAAGAGAGAGAGAAAGAGAGAAAACAAGAGAGAGAGAGAGAACACAACACAAGGCACTTCATAACAAGGAAGGCGTCCAGGTTCAAAACAGTGCCTCGACAGCAAGTTAAGCTGTTAGCCCCTGTGCCAGAACCACAGCGATCCAGTCCTTGACTGCTACCTGGAAACGGCCCCGGAGAGCGCAGGCGGACAGTGCCTGAGCCAGTGCTCGTGAGATGATACGTTTCTTCTGCGGGTTGGGGAGTCTTGGTTACTGATTCATGGTGGCGGTGTCCAGTGTGGTGCAGAGAAGGCCCTTAACAACACAGTGGAGAGACAATAGGCCAGACAATAGCCTGCTGGGAAGGCAAAAACATTGTGGGCTTGCAAGGCATTGTGGGACTTTTTTCTGCTACTGAAAACGAAAAATGTGTCTTTCCCATCTCTGCTAACAAGCTCAGTCCATGGGCGCTTATGTGGAAAAGGGTGGAGATTATATTTATGGCATCAATTACATTGATTAGGAAATGGCAGCTTTCCATGCCTGGAAATGAGGTGTAACTTGCAGTTTATTACAGGCCCAATCTTTCTCTCTCTCTGCTTTCCACCACAGTACAAACACACATGCACACACAGACAGACACACACACACACACACACACAGAAAAAAAACATCCCTTATCTTGATAGATGCTTTATATTTGACCAACTTTATGATGTTGTAATCTCTCCTGATCCTCGTGTCAGAATGACATTGTTCTGGCCTTCATCCTGACCAGCTGTTTAGTGGAAATGACATTGGTTGATAACACCCTTCCAAAGGGGTTCATTTGTGGCCTTGGGTGGGGCCACTGATATCAGCTCACTGAGGACATCAAGGCTGTGGAGAGGGTCTTGTCCTTCTTATCCATTGGGGCTTCCTTACCACTGCTAGTCTTTTAGGGGTCAGTTCCCTTCTCTATTTGTCAGACAAGCACATTTCTCACAAATTATTTAAGGAACACTGCCAGTTTAAATCTGAAAAGATGATTTAAAAACTTTGCAGACTCACGACCAATGAATGGCAGAGGAAAACATTTGGGGATCCACTCACACATGAAAGTACAGTACAATCCAAGAACTCCCCCCCAACACACACACACACACACATACACACACACACACACATGCACACATGTGCGCACACACACACAGAAACATGCACACATGTGCACACGCACACACAGATGCAGACATGTGCACACACACACACACACACACACACACACACACACACACACACACACACACACACACACACACACACACACACACACACACGGGTCCTACTGTAGCGGTCGTCTGAGTGGCGGCGGCGGGCTGCCTGCGTGCCACAGAGGCGTTTTGTGGGTGCGGTTTGACGTGGCTCAGCAGCGCTTCAGCGGGCCTCTTTGTTCTGCTCCGTATCACACAGTGGTGCTTCCAATTAACTCCGCGCACACAGGAGACAGACAGGCTGCCTGCCTGCCTGCCTGCCTGCCTGCCTGCACACCCGCCTGTCTGTTCCGCTGCGTCACACCATTACTTCAACTGCTGCGTGGTGGAGAGGGAAAAAAAAGTGAATGAAGTACGTCGCCCCCACCCTCCATCCTGACCTAACATACCCCTTCATTTACCAGGGACCAAGAAGAGA
Organism: Tenualosa ilisha; assembly: GCA_015244755.2. NCBI lineage: Eukaryota > Metazoa > Chordata > Actinopteri > Clupeiformes > Clupeidae > Tenualosa > Tenualosa ilisha. Next base: position 318,193 of record PYXC01001220.1, read on the forward strand.
GCGACTAGATGTAGCCCAGTCACAACCTGTTGGATCAAACTCCTTCATCTGATCTGGAACAGATGGGATACTGTGGGCAAGGAACTGGCCTGGCTTTTGTGTCCTGTTTAAACTGTGTGTGTCATTCAATGGTTCTTTATCAATCACTTTCGTCTTTTTTCCCCTCTCTTTTTAATTCCCTCTTTATATATAACTCTCTCTTTCTCTCTCTCTCTCTGTCTGTCTGTCTGTATGTCTCTTTCTCCATTGGTTTGTCATCAAAGCCCTTCGCTTATCTGTCTTCTTAAGCCCCCGCCCCAGCCCCAGCACTCCAGGGAGGAAAGGTAAGTAAGGGGCCATACCACCCTTTATCTCCCCATGAGGGCCAACAGACTGATAGTGGGGCTCTGCCTTCCCATCAAACACTGCACTGTTTTCACTCTCTGCTCCCATCCCCTGACCTTATCGGTCAATTACTGGGGCATTTCTGCCTTTCTCTGGCCTTTCAACCGTCTGTTTGAAAGGAATGGCCCAACCTGACCCTGGCAAAGCTGTGTGTGTGTGTGTGTGTGTGTGTAGGTGGTGGGTCACTTTCTCAGACATGCATCTAAGGTGAAGTGTTTGACCTTGTGCCACTCCTGGGTCTCCTGACCCCTCCTGGTGTGCTGGCTCGTGACCAAACTGACCTCAGGGACCAAATAAAGGTAGCGGACGAAGATAGTGAAGACAGCAAGCAATTCTTAGAATTACATTGTATGCAAGTCTTTGCAAGGCACCTCTCCACAGACAAGACACTACAACAAAGAGCTTTTACATAGACCAGAGCACAAACTCCACTGCTCACTAGGCCTAGGGCTAAGGAGAGAGAGAGAGAGAGCGAGAGAGAGAGAGAGAGAGAGAGAGAGAGAGAGAGAGAGAGAGAGAGAGAGCTTGCAGTTAAAAGAAAGAGACCTTTTAGATATTCCTGATTCAGAGCAGAGGCCCTCTCTGCCTGAGGCTACACCTAAAAGATTTCCACTGACTAAGCAGACAAGATGCCTGGGAGAAAAATGGCCAACATATTTTGAGTGTTTCCTTACATAAGAGACGTAGGTCTTGTACACACAAAGCCAGAGATTTATAAAAAGATATTTTTCCTCATCCGTTTTTAAAAATAATTCCGTCCAAATAGATCCTCAAAGACAGCCAGGAGAAGGCAAAGTCAAGTAGATGGTCATAGAGATCTGAAAACAGAAGAGGGACAATCACATAACAATGCACTCACTGTTTTCTCTGTCCACATGCTGCTACTGAAGTTGGAGTTTTTAAAAATCTCCACTTTGGCAGTTGTTTTCAAAAATCTGCATTTCAGTGCTAGAAATCACAGTTTACATGTGTATGTTAAAGCCAAAATTGCTAAATCAGTTTTTAGAAAAACCCAAATACATGTGTACAAGGCCTTACACCACTTCTTGTAGCTACGTGCAAATGTGGCATCAACCTCCTTCACACAAGTGAGGGCCCATGGAGATGTTAATAGAACATCTGAGTGACAGCAACAGGACTTTTCATCCAGCTCCGATCCCTCTCCTGCCCCACAGATTCTCTGACCTCCTCTCCCGCTCCTATTTTAGACCCCCTCTTATGACATTCTCTATCTGCTCCCATCCGGATGCTCCTCTGATGCCTCACAGGCGCCCAGGAGGAGACAAGCTGTCCCACACAAAGTCCTCCCTATAGGACACACAGTCCCACCTCAGGCCTCCCCACTGTCCTCCCCACCCCTTCCTGATAAAGGGGCCACCTCCAGAGACTCCCTCCCCGCCTCCCTCCAGCAACAAAAGGAGAGAGAGCAGGGATGAACACAGGAGGGCATTTTGGGGGATTTTTTTTTTCTTTTTTTTTTTTTTTAGCCAGTGTTGGGGCTAGGGTTGGGGGCTCCTGGTGAGAATGTCCTGGGGGGAGCACATCAGAGGAACACATGCTTGGCTTTGATAAAACACCCTGTCACCCTGGAGAGGATCAGTGGCCAGGCCTGTCCTCACCGCCCCTCAGCGCTGGGACATGTATGCCAATGCCTCCGGGCCAGGCATTACCCACCTCCCATTCACGCACACAAAGGACAACGCATGCCAACACTTGAATTGTTTACAACTTTGATATGCAATTTCCCTATGACGGTGTAATTGAGAGGAAACTGTGAGATTAGCCGCTATGTCCATGATTCTGAGCATTGTTTAGATTTCAATACATTGGGTTCAATTTTTCAATCATTTACTTTCTCACTTCTTTCAGTCCTCCCGGGAGAGTATTACCCAAAACAAAAATAAATTAATTATAATAAATATAGGCTAGAAACTGGAATGAAAAAAAAAAACATCCAGGTATAACTTAATAATTGTGCAGTCATTACAGAGTTTATATAACCCTGATGTTTCCACAATTTGCATATGGAAAAGATACATGCACTATTCTTTCTCTTTTCTGTGTCTTTCTTTTTTACAGTGGAAGTGTGTTATATATATTAAAAAAAACATTCAATTATTCTTGGTCATAATTATTCCCACTGAGAACTGAGGGACACCATTCATGTGAACATGGACTAAAGAGAGGTCCCTTTATGCACTAGTCTACTTGCGTCCCCTGTGTCAGTAACCCTGTAATCAAGATCAACAGAATGGCTCCATCATTTATCAAACATCAGCAGCTGATGGAAACAACAGATCCAGTCATGGTGGGAACTTCTTTCGGGTGGGTAAGGTGAGGCAACACTGTAGGTTCTCCTGTTTATTCATTTATTTGCTTTTGCATTCAATCTTGGGCTCTCTCTGTCTGTCGCTCTCGTTCTCTTTCATTCGTTTAGGTCAAACTTTGGTCAACACACAAACAGAGAATGAACAACGTGAGCACCTGTGTGGTTGCCATGGTGTGTTTGCATTGGGGAAGGCCCCGCGTGAGTGAGTGTCTCTGAGAAGGTTGGGGGGTGGATGGGATAGCATGGAGGGAGACAATGGCATTTGTAGAGCTTATCTCTCTCTCTCTCTCTCTCTCTCTCTCTCTACACACACACACACACACACACACACACACACACACACACTGGGGGCCTTGATGAACCAGCTGCTCAGGTAAAACGCCCCGCAGACCCTTCCTGCCAGTCAGCATATGGCCATGGCATTAGGGGTAGACAAACAATGGCTGTTGTTGATTCAAAGAGGAAAAAGGCAAAACCCTGGCACTGTAGTGTCACTGTTTCCCCTGTATCTGTCATTCTTACCCACTCTCTCACTCATCCCCTTAGTGACGGGTACATGTAGTAAAATACTGAAAAACTCAATTACCCCATTATGCTGTTTTTGCTATGGGATTAAATTTGCGATGACATGCAATTCCATGCAGTAATTTAGTTATCTAAGTTGATTATATTTTCTTACTTGTATATTTACTCCTCTGCCAGTGCTTTTATGCATCGAATCATCTTGTGTCTTGTAAATCAACATCTTGTGTTGTTTTGTCTTAGGCCAGCACGAGAGTTCAATTTTATATGAGAGCTTTCTCATTTGATGAAAGGAATAAACTTTATAAACAAAGAAAATGTAATCCTTTGCTTTATCTCTGTCTTTCTCACACCAAACAAAACAATCACACTAAGAATTACACAGTACATTTGGACCCATGAAAGTTTCTGCGCAGTTCAGGCTTATAAGGCTTTCGTAGGGCCCCGACAGCTGCATGCTGTTACCAAAAAAGGCAATGGTCAGAGAAACGGCAGCCAAGGGGGAAAACGAGACAAGGGTTGAGTGTGTGGAGTGGATCAGAGGAGGTGAGATCCCCGAGCGGAGCATATTAAAGATCAACACCAGCACGCAGAGAGGGAGCAGGGGGGAGAGCACGAGCAGGCCGGGGTGGTCCTGTTTCCTGAGACGCGGCGCTCTTGGCGCTCTTGGCCACTCACTGACTTACGCAGATGGAGGCTAATCTCAGCCAAACAACAGAGACAGAGATTAAGGTTTTCATTATGAAGGGCTGTTGTCTCTGCTGTTGTATTGAGATAGAGGTAGAGCTCACGGAAATTTTTTTTTTTCTGATGCCTCAACGGAAGGCAAGTGCCATTCCAGGGCAAGATGGGATTTATTTCGAAAGCTCCTGCAACTTACCACATTTTCATGCCGTTCTCAGTGCGGCCAGGCCCACTGTTTGTTTATGAATACCTTCACCTGGTTTACAAGGTGGGGAGAGTTTACAGGGTTTCCACCCTAAGCTGGTCCAAACCCCAAAATGTTGACCAATTTAGCGATTGCTCAAGCCACTTTTCTGTCAGCAACTCATTTCGCAAATGAAAACTGCAACTTTGGTGGTGGTCTTTCACTTATATACCATATATATATATTTCAAACTTCCCCTTCCACTGTGCCCCCCCCCCCCCAAAAAAAAAAACCAACAAAAACATTTCAGAGTCTGGCAGAGCTAAGGCCAAATAGGGGACAGATAAAGATCTGCTGCACTGTTAAGTGCAGTACAATGCTAGCCTGCCTGACTATCAATGTATCCATCACATTTGGTTCAATGGATCAATCAATGGGGATCAATGGATCAATGGACGCAGATCAAAATGCCTCTATACGTTATTGGACATTGGCTGCGTCAAAAGGTTACTGCATCTAGGTGGCCGCCATGTTGTAAACAAAAGCTGTTCAACATAGCTTAACTATTGTCATCATGTAAAGCCTGCCATCATCACATGGAGCCCTATCTCAGGCAGCCAATGATCATAGGCATGATAGAGCAGTGGTTACATCGCTCAACTGACAATTGCGCAACCTTGAGTTTGATTGCCGAACCGCACATTGTGAGTCTTTGGATGAAAGCGTCTGCTAAATAACAAAGCAAACAACAATTCTGTGTCATGCTGTGATGTTACTTTCTACTTATTGCTAGGCCATCTGCTATAGGCAGAGTGCACTCTCTGTCTTTAGGTGCAACGGAGGTTTTCAAGCACATTCTGGTACTTTTAAACCATTCGTAAATTTGTGGTGTTGGAAGTTTGGTCCGTTCTTCAAAGTGTCACACTGAGAGCATTGGGCTAGCACTGCAGCTAAAGGAACAAAGCTACAGAGCATGAAGTCAGCTTATATGAAAACAATTGGCAGAGGGTGGTTTTAGGAAATAGGACAGATTCCAGATTTATTTACGAATTACAGACCATAATTACTGTAGTGATTAAACAAAATCAGTAACAGGGTGTTTGTCATCATCACTGTCATCAAGCTCTTAAGTGAAACATGATCCCCTTTTTAATCAACTCTTAATGCTAATGTCAATGTGATTCATGAGTAAACATTTGGTAATGAGATATGGACCCAAAGCGCTAACTCATTTTCCCAAGTGCCCAACTGAATTTATGAACTGAATTTATGCATCCTTTGTGGCCATAGGATTGTGTGAGGTGGCAGTAACTTTTGTGCCTGTCTTTCATATGCTCCTAGTCTTCACTCTTAAACCCCTCTACATCCCCTCACACACACACACACGCACGTACACACAGTCACCGGAACCCCCTGGTTCTTGCAAGTGTCAGAGGACTTTGAGTTCCTGCAAGTCGTACGAGCCACGGCCGCAAAGCAATCCTTCCTCTGAGCGCTCCCTTCTAATTGCAAGAGGAACACACGCCCACTGTGCACATACCCAGCCATTAATGACCAAAATAGTCCTCCCTAGCACAGCCTCTCGGTGTGTGTGTGTGTGTGTGTGTGTGTGTGTGTGTGTGTGTGTGTGTGTGTGTGTGCATTTGCATGTTCCTTTTCCCCAAAAATGGCTCCTATGGTGAAAAGTGATGGTTGGACAGTGCCAGTGGTAAAGTTCAAGAGTTTGTCTGGAGGAAAAAGAATAGGATATGACCATAGTGACCACTGTGCTTCTGGAGAAGCCTATACTCTCTCTCTTACAGTGCCGTCCACATAGCCGTGAATAAATGAAACAGTGTTTGCCTCATGCCAAATGAAACACTGTGTTTATTCATTTCCTTCTTCCTGTGAAATATGTGGTAAAATCCTCAGATTCTGATTTTGGAGAGCTGACTTACTTATAGTATGTTTATGTGTTTATATAGCAGATATATATCTGTACAGCTGTGTGGACTTGTGAATCCATGTATATGAGGGTAAGTGTGTGTGTGTGTGTGTGTGTGTGTGTGTGTGTGTGTGTGTGTATGTTTATGTTGAGTTGACAGTATCTGGCAACATGACGGCCTGACCAGTAACTCTTTGAACAGCCTCATCATTCTGTACACTGGCTCCAAGAACACTGATTGCTCCCATGACCCCCAGTACACAACAAACAAACACTAAAGATATGAGTTGCTGAGGAACACACACAACTGCTGACCAGCATCATTTATGTCATTATTTCTGTAGGTGTGTGATTATTTTACCCACACTGGCACCCAAAAAGCTTCGCTGACTGAATGTTCCCTACAGTGGCAGTTTGTGTAATTATTTCCCTGGCTCTGTGGTCCACACCTCCGCAGTAACACAGAAAAAAAGAAAGAGCCCATTTAGACGTGTCCGGGGACACATTCAAGTTTCATGAAAAAACTTAACTCAAAACGCTGGTCTATTCTACAGAGGCTAACTAACCCATTTACCATTGTACAGTGACAATTTTTACAACTTTTCCATCTCCTAATTTTCCCCTTCCTCAATGTCGTGTCTTTGTGTCACTTAGAGGTATTGTGAGCATAGTTCAGGTAGCATTTTAGGGCCGGGTGGTATGGAGAGTTTCCTTCAATGCGGCAGGGGAGCGCTCTGCTCAGATACAGAGGCGGCTTTCAGTTGGAGGCCCAGGAGCCGACCCCCTGCTCCGGAGAGGGGCCAGGGGAGAGCTATATGAGGGAGTCCCTTGTGGAGAAACAGGTCGGAAGGTCGGAAACAAGGAAGCAAGGGAGAGAGGGAGGGGATGAGAAAGGGAAGAGGAGAGAAAGAGAGAAAGTGAATGAGAGAGAGAGGGTGTTTGAAGAAAGAATGAGTTAGAGAGTGATAGAGGACAGAGGAAAAAGGAAGAAAATGAGACAAGGGGATAGAGAGAAAGAGAGAGAGTGAAAGAGGGACTGCTGGAACAGGAGGAGGAGGAAGCTGTCTGACTGTATTTTATAACCGCCCATAAATCTCTTCTCTTTAGCCCCTAACCTCTAGACGTGCACGCCAGCACCCTAAAAACCCTTAACTGCTCCCCAGCCGCCCCATCAACTGCCAGGCCTGGAGCCACTTGGAGCCCCTGTGAAAACAAACGGCCTCCTCATTATCACCTGAGTCGCTCGGGTGGGGCCCGGTGGGAGGGGGGGGGGTTGGTTTGCATGGGGACGAGGGGGTGGAGTGATGGGGGTGGGGGCTCTGCTTAATGCAGCCCACCTCGAAGTTTCAGCGACAGTGTCTGGAAACTTAGATGTGTTTGAGAGCACTTAAGGGAGACGTCCCATATCCCACCATGTGCCAAAGGTGAAGTGTACACACACAGGGCTCAGGAGACGAAGAGCACAAATAAACTACAGATTCAATCCAGCAATGTTTTAGTCAGATTTGGCATTGAACAATAAATCATTTGTTAAATCCACTGTATTTGTTAAAATTCAGTGGATTTGTCTAAACAAGAACTTGGAGCACCCCTGAACATATAGTTTTGTGGGTTTATATGGAAATTTACCCGGCATCATTTCCCACTTCCTGCTGTTTCCCGAGGAAAGATTGCCTTGTGGATGACATCCCATAATAGGCATGACATTACGCGTGAATCTCCGTGTTTGTGAGGGGGGAAAGGCTGTTTCCCATTATGGTGGCTTTTGTAGCTTAAGCCCTGTAGTTGGAGACCCGTGTTATTGTTTTTTAAGGCAATTCAATACGGAACATCCGCACCAAAACAAGACTTTTTCATTACCCAAAGACGCCGTCTCAGAGCTACTCAGGTTAGCCCTATCCAGCATGCGCAAGAACATGTATATAGCCAATATGAAGCACGCCAGCCTCTGCTGGTGGCCATCAAGACAACACAATTAACATACAACCTCCCAGCCAAAATAGAACAGGAACTGAAATTGATTGAGAGCTGGAGACATTTTTCATTTGGTGAAGTTCAAGAGATGGATTTGTGTTCACAGTGAAATACGGCCAGTGGATGTATGTGTTTTTTTTTAATGGTCAAAAAAATCGGAAGAGACAGAGTCATGGTGTTGGAGCCAGGAGAACTTGAGAGGCCCACCCTGGCCCCCTTTTTCCCCGGTTTGGACCACAGGGGAGTTTGGCCGTTTATGGAGGTGCGGTTAAGTGGAAAGGGAAGGTTTTCATTATCGTCAGTGGGTCGTCATAAATGATACTGAAACTAAAGATACACAATCCTCTCAGGTTCCAATCCACATTTGTCCAGAGACCATTTGGAAGGAACTCAGTGCATCTTACTACACCTTTACACTGCTCACTGAAAATTATTAGCAAGTATTTTATGCATTTTATTCTTTATTTTATTATCTGGATCACAAGTAAATTTGTTTGGTTACACTTTGCATAATATACGTCTTATTACATTATAACTAAACTATTGAATACACTGGAATATGGCAAGTGACAATTGGTAACTAAATGCAGTGACATTTGATCAATCCATACCCCTGTTGTTTGAAGTCATGAAGAGCTGTCTGTTGGCAGAAGAATGAGAAAATTTGATACAACAAAGACCGACTAGCAAACCAGCAGCTAACATTAACATTGACTGAAAGTGGGTCTTTGTGCCCCCTTCAGTTAGTGTGAGCTGCTGGTTCACTATTTGGTCTATTTTGCATCCAATTTTTTGTTTTTTTGCTTATTCAAATGTATATCCTCTGTGTCCATTGGAACACTGAAATCACTGGCAGTAGGTTATATCAATTAGCCTGTAGCTCCCAAGATTGATGAAAGAAACTTCCTATCAACTCTAGAATGTTATGATGTGACTTGTGTATATAGCACATGTTTGCATGTAAAATTAACAATGTAAAACATAGCAATTCTCGCTAACACCAGCAGTAAATTATGTTAGCATGATGATGCCTGGCACCTCATGCTATACGAGACCTCAAACCTCAGACAATGAGATTACATACAGTGAGACACACAGACGATCCTTGTGCCCTTCATGGTTGGGCCAGGAATATGGTAAGCCTCAGAAAAGTCTCTTTGTGGGGAACGATATGAATCTCTCTCTGTGAATCACCAGGACCTCCACAGCCCCTTACTCCACCAGCACTCCATCTCCTTAAGGGTGCCCACAGTTTATGGAACATTTTAATAGTGGCATTTAAAGTGCGGTCTGAGCATGGGGATGGC
>PYXC01001220.1:332500-362500 GCA_015244755.2 Tenualosa ilisha
AGGGGACAGTATAGAGGGATGTGCTTATGTTTAACAAGCAGGCATATTAAGAGAACTGTGATCGGTACATAAACATCAAACAACATGTGACATAAATAATAAATAAATAAACCATAACATATAGAAACATAAAACATGACAGAGAGAAAGTGCGCAAATGTTACACTGATGTTAAATAACGTTACACAAATCATTAAATCCACTTTAAAGGGCCCATTGAATGAGGTCCGTAGCTCTACAAGATGTTTTTATTACATTTCCATTAATACCTCCGAATTACAGTATATCAGGTTATGTTGCAAGTAGTGGCAGAGGTAAAAAGGGGTGGAAACTGAACTGAAACCTGTTTTTTACAAGTAGGGATGTTTACAAAGGATGTATACAGTACAGTAGGATGCTTACAGTACAATAGGATGTATACAATCCAGTACAGTAGGAGTAGAAGTCATTTTGGGAGCTTGCCTTTGAAATGTTCACAAAAAAAGAAGTACGAGAGAAGAAAAAGATATATATACATATATATATAGAGAGAGAGAGGGGGATAGGGACTGTAGAGAGCAGAGTAAATGTATGTGCTGTATAGAAAGAAGAAGGAAGAGGACAGAACAGAAACGGAGAGGTTAGGGAGAGAAACAAAAAGCACATTGATGTGTTGATGGAGAATGAGAGGTGTGCAGGATGACTCCTGCCGTCTCTGGCAGTCAGCAGTCAGGAGGGAAGCAGCCAGAGGGAGTCTAAACTCTGTCACCCAAACCTGAGAGGGAGTGAGAGAGATAGAGAGAAAAGGAGAGAGAGACAGAGAGGTAGTGTGTGTGTGTGTGTGTATGTGTATGAGAGAGAGAGAGAGAAAGAGTGTATGTATGTGAGAGACCCCTAACTAAATCCCTCTCCACTACTAAGTACCTCCAGAGGACATAGACCCTTTCCCTCTTCATCAACCCCATCCTGCCACCTCTCTTTCCCCTCCATCCATCCCATCCCTCCATCCCCTCATTCATCGCTTTCTTCCTGCCTGCTGCGTGTTTGTTTGCTTTTTTCTTCTCCAGGTTCAGAGGAGGCCTAGGTCAGTCAAATCCCTATTTCAAGCTGAAGTGACTGTGGTTAGACTCGACTCCCAGAAAAAAGTAACTGAACTTAAAAAAAAAATGAAATATTTACATGAAATAAAACTACATTCGAGTATTCCAAACCCACAAGTCACCTCCCATGGCCCAGCGAGTATATTTAGACATGTGACATATAAATACAGCGCATCTGTGGAGGAGAAAATACATCCTCAGAGCATGTTATTTTCCCAAAGCCACAAAGCCTTCAGCATCCTTTTCCTCCCTTTTATTTCGACATCAATCCGAAGCGGCCATCATTTTTTTGTGTCCACCCATCTGTCCAATCCGTCCGTCCTTTCCAGTGTCCACGAGGATGTGAAACACAGCGGCTGCCATCACCTCGGCCGCAAACGGCGTGCGTGTGTTTCCTCTCTCTGCTGGTGAGCGCGTCCGGAAGCGCTCGCCCTTCCAGAAGCTTCCAAACACAACATAACCGGAGCCTGACACGCCAGCTGTGTGTTCCGCTCTTTCTGTCTCTCTCCTTCTCTTTCTCTCTCTCATTCTCTCACTCTCTTGCTCAGTCAGTTCAAGACTCTTTTGTATGAACAGGGCCTTTTTAGAGCAATTTCACAGATAATTAATAGACATAATTGTACGTAATTCCTATAACTGGAAGGGGAAAACGGGTGCCATGAACACACATATGTAAACACACACACACACACACACACACACACACACACACACACACACTCATACATAAACACACCACCACACACAGTAACTCAACAATGACAGTCTGTGCATATGTATATGAGTGTTTGCATATGTGTGTGTGTGTGTGTGTGTGTGCGTATGTGAGTATCAGCGTGTGTATCAGCACATGGCGAAGAACCATCCAAATGAGGCAAGTGCGTCACAGCACTACGTGAAACCTGGAATCACTTAGGGGCCGGCATGCGTGCGTGGAGCACAGACGGAAGCCGACGCGTGGCTGGCAAAACAACACGGGTTACCACCCAAGCAAGATTGCTTACCGGCTCAGCATTGCTCACCACTTGCAAATATAATATGACACTGAGCCAGCAGAGGAGTAACAATTCCAGCCACAAACAAATTCCGTGGGGGTTGACACAGAAGCAACCCAGTTTGCTCACATCTCTTATTTATTCTCATATGTGTTGGCGGTCTAAAAAATGTTCCCAAATTACAGTTATAGCTACAGTTTCACAAAACGTCCGCTGAGGGTTATTTGTATATCAGTCTCCCAAACCCAGATGTGACTACTTGTCTGGTAGATGAAGGCTGTACATGTGTTTGGGTGTACAAGGGAGGGAGAAATAGTGAGGTACAGGAAGTGTGAGGAAGAGCGTGTAAGGAATATGGAGAGCTGGGGTTATGTATGGGAATGTGCTTCAGACTATCCAACTCAAGTTCACCTTTGACCTAACAGATCCCTTAGGAGCACTCACGATGATGATCCCCTCATGACTTCACCCCCTAGCAGGCCACCTGCCTCACATTAGCTCGCTCTCTCTCTCTCTCTCTCTCTCTCTCTCTCTCTCTCTCTCTCTCACTAACTCTCTTGTGCTCTCTTTCACTCATTCACTTTTTCTCTCTCATTTTCTCTCTTGCTCACACACACACACACACACACACACACACACATACACATACACAGACGCACACACACTTTCTCAGACACACATATAAACAATGATAAACACACTAAAACATTTGACATATTTTTTCTCATGCACTATACAAATATATGCAATATACAAATTGTTTACATACAAGCCCTAGACACGAAGATAGACTACCCAATGTACATGCAACACACACTCATACACACACACACACACACACACACACACACACACCAAGACAGATGGCCACATGACACACATAACATACCTTTCCTTATACTTAGAGAACACTCCTACGCACTTTCACTCATTGACACTTATACTGTCTTGCTCTCTCACACACACCTCATACAAAGTCACTCATATACACACAAAGGCATCTGACCCTGTTGACACAAAAGCCATCTTTCTTCCATGAGGCGGTCACAGATATGGCCCAGCCAGCTCTTAGGGGATTTCAAAAGCAAAGTCAGATTCAGCTTTGACGACATACCACATTCCAGAGCCCAAACCTCCTGCCCCCATGATTCAACTCACTGATATATCCAATTAGGTGGCATTATCCTCCAACACTCCGCGCTAAGCTGATTAGAAGCCTATAATTTATGCTTTCCGTCTTTGTCTCTGTGAGTCTGTCTGAGGCTGGGGGGTAAAGGCTAATGTATGCTTACCACATCCACAGGGTTTAGAGTTTGGGCATAAATCATGACCTAACTACAGACCTGGACACTTTTATGACCCTTTTCACCTGACTCATCTTAGGTGAGCTACCTTTTCTCCCAGGTAAACTGAAGTGAACTCTACTGATCGCTAGGCAAGCAATATTTCCTTGTTGATAAACTGTGTGCATGATAACATCTGATTAGCTGAAGTAAGTGCATACTGCTTTTAGTAATTGGTATTTTGACAGACTTTTATGTGAATTAGAGTTGTGCATTAGGATGTTAAGTGTCATTGTTTGCTATGGTAAGTATAGTAACTATATACCTCCATTCTCCAATAGCAGTATCCTGAGCTTAACGGTCAAACATAGAGAACTAGAGGGAGAGAAAGCTGTAACTGCACCAAGACAGGGTTGAGATGACCAATTTTTGTAGGCCTGTAATCTTTGTCCGTGATGATGATACAGTTGAGGTGAGGTGCTGTAATTTGCAAGGGTATGTTTGGTTTTTATGTGTGAGGAGGACGTCTGAGTCTGGGGTGAAGTTGTGGTGGTAGTTGGGGTTGCTGACAGACACTTCACACGTAGTTGAGAGACGTAGTGCTACTTCACACAAGCGAGTTTATTGGCTGTTGAATGCAGCGACTTAAAGCAAACATGAGCTATCAAAACAAAGAGTTTTCCCTTAAATATTGGAAGGGGAGTGAAGAAGAGTAGAAGAAGAAGAAAAAGTAATGCAACATGACCTTTGAACCCAAGTGACAACTGAAAAGCAAGTCCCACCTGTAATCGATTCCTAAAATATGGCATCAAGTTAGAGATTAGCCGCCGGTGGCCATCTTGAGGGAGGGGATGGGAACATAAATATGAATAAGGGAATGGAAGGGGAGGAGCGGAAGCAGGCTTCCCTGAAGCAGAGGTGAGCGCTGTCACCACCCCACTGGCCCAGTCTCTGGCCAGAGGTCCCATTGGAGCACCATAAAGCCAGGAGAGCGACAATATAGCGGCACCTAATTGTTCAGTTTAACGCCTGTCGACCACAGCAGCTCATAAAACAAAACCTAACCCACACACACCCATACAAACACACACACACACACACACACACACACACCACCCCGTCTCACTCACAAACCCCACCCCCATCCCCTTCCCGCAGGGTGGACCACACAGAGCGCCTCACTGCAGATCAGCAAACGCTGGGCGTTTAACTGTTTTCATTTTTTATGAGCTCTACAGGAGGAGGGGAAGACAACAGGGAGGCCCCACAATTCATTTAAGCAGAGCCATAAACACTCACTGCCATTGGATTAATTGACCATTCAGTGTAAGGGTAACATTTTTTTATGTGCCTGTGTGTGTGTGTGTGTGTGTGTGTGTGTGTGTGTGTGTGTGAGAGAGAGACGGAGAGAGAGAGAGTGTTAGGAGGGGTGGAGGCAGCAAGGGCTATTAGGGCATTATTCTCCAGAGACATAAAGCACAAACCTGACAGGTGATTGATTGACAGCAGAGGGCAGTCTATCTGACAGTCTTAGTGAGAGTCTGCCTGTCTCTCTGTCGGCGCCCGTGCTTCTGTCTTTGTCAGTTCTATATATAGCTCCCCTGAAAAGCCCAGTTTCCCCACTGTAAAGCACACAATGACTCCTTCAATGGTGACAGTGGGCTGTTCTAATTTGGCACTCTGAATGAATTGACTAACACATTATGGTCGTCATTCCTGTAATTCTTTATGGAACTGTGACATGGTGGGCAGTTTAAAAGTATTTCAACACCTTTTCTTGAAGGATTGATGTCCCTCAAGAGTTGATTAAAAATATTTATCTCAGAATACTATTACTATTACTATTAATACTAAGAAGACTATTCTTGGGCTGTCTAGGTCCTGAATAGATGGAGATGACAGGGGCATGGAAACGTTCATTTATGTTTCTTTCATGTAAAACATGCTATACAGTTTAGTTAAAGCAGATCTTTTTCTCCAAGTCCACCATGTTTTCACCAAAAAACGCACAATACTCACACAAACTGACCCACCCTGTCAGAAACATCTGTGTCACTTCCAACTGGAATGCTGTTCTTTTTGGGGTTGTGTTTGCTCAGCACGAATGACGGTCATGTTTGTCCATACCGAACTGAGGCCTTGTTGTCCTAAGACACACTCTTGTCTCTAGGTCTCACTTTCACATGTAGAACTGTATTTCTGAGAGACAAGTTAAAGGGTGTTTAAGCGGTGGTTAACCCCCTCACTCAGCTATGGAATACTGCAGCACTCATGAGGGCTTATGCAGAAACAGCTTTCTGACAAGCACTTGTCAAAGATCTCCAGGACCATGTATGCTGTCAAGCTGAATAGCCTCTGTTTTGTTTAGAGAATGTTGAAAGTTACACCACTGCACCTATCAATACTTTCATAACAAGAGCTTATTCTGTACAAGTGCTTTCTTGTACAAGTGCCTCTGTTCAAGTGCTTCTGGAAAATTGTTCTGTAAGCCCTCTGTAAGTGTTTAAGTCAAACCACTTCACATGACATATGCACTTCACTGATTGAGTAAACTGAAATGAAACAAAACATTACATTAAAGTCAGTTACATTTTATCCAGCATAATTTCTCAGTAAGTGATGTATTTTGTTGTAACAAATTAAAAATGTATTCACACACTAATGTGTCCAGCAGCAGACAGCCAAATATTTTTGTTCCCCTCCACACCAGGGCCAGAGATGCACATTGACATTGAAAGTGAATGGACCCCATGAGAGGACCCAGGGAGGACTGGGGTCGTCGGTCCCCCGTCTACAAGGAGCGGCTCATTAATGCAAGTGCCCCATTGTTGTGCTAATCAGGCACAGATGTGGACACCCCAGCCCAATGGGAACAAAAAGAGGAGAGAGGGAGACAGGGCAGAGAGGGAGAAAGAGAGAGAGAGAGAGAGAGAAAGCCAAACCTCTCATCAGACAGAGGGGGAGAGAGAGAGAGAAGAGGGGTACAGAACTCTGATGGCTACTTAGAGAGAGAGCTGGTGGGGAATCTTTATGATGGTCTGACACGGTAACAGTAGATGAGTGCTCACAAATCCAAGGTGCTGTCTAGGCACACAATACAGCAGGCTAAAATTGTTCACGCTTTGGTCTCCAACTGCCAAAGGAGTTTTGTGCTGTGCAAAGATGGCATGCATTAGAGCTATCCGTGACAATGGGACAGCTCTGTCCTCAGCTCAGGACAGATCTGTCCAGTGAAATGAGAATGAGAGTGTTTAATATTCAACTGTGGTGTTGAGATTCAATGCCTATGTTTCACTTGTGAAACAATATACAATATATTTGTCTGCAATATATACAGATATACGGCAAACATTTAAAAATAAATAAATAAATAAAATATATAGTTATATTTATAGTTATATAATATGTTATAATATTTTTCTTATTTATTATATATGCTATATATTAGCATTTATGTTGTTACGTATGCTTTAGTGTCTCAATAGGTGCATGTTTTTAACATACTGTTTATAGAACATTGTGGGTGCCATATTTAATGCCTGAATTGTGGCAAACCCAAATGTAGGTGGGACCTGTTAATCCCCCAACACACACACACCTCCTTCCCTAACACGCACCTTAAGCTACATTGTCATACTTGTCAACACCATGACTGAAATCACAAAACTAAACATCTCCCTGACAAAAAGTCTCCTGTTTTCCTCTCATCTCCACTTTTCATATCACATCCAAAGCATTTTTACTTTGTTTTGCACATATATGCTTACAACTATGCACTGCGTTTGTTGGGAAGACCCAAAAGGCCTTAAATTGGGCTTATTGAGTGCTTCTGCATGAGCTCACTGAGCTGATTGCTCAGCTGGCTAAAGTCTCACTTGATCAAATATTGTGGGGGCTTGTCCAGCAGTTAAACTACAAATCTCTCAAATCTGAACGGGAGAAGTATAGTCTTAATGGTGTGATTATGTATTACGTTTAGATGATGAATCAAGTGTATAAATGCAAGCTGTATCAAGTCAAATAGTGCAAGCGACTGATCTCATGGTATGGTTGCAAAGTTCTTTGATTATTAGGCCAGAATGAGAGTACAGTTTCATGTCATATCAACCTAGAAAATCACTTAATTTATAGTTGGTTTTAGTACATTTAGCAACTACAGAAGTGTCAAGTTTTAAATAAAAAAAAAATGTGGAACTCTTTGTCACTTCTGAGCAAGATGTTAATGGGCAACATGCTAATGGTCTAATCCAATTAAATGATCTATGCTAGGGTGGCTAGGCTAGTAGCTAAAGCTCTACTGTCAGACTGAGAGAACGGCTGGATGAACCGCAGAAGGGAAAAACTCAATTGTTTAACTCAAAGGGAGGTGGAAAATGAGTTTATTTCCCCCAAAAGTGGTGTGTTCCTTTAGGAGCTTCAGCGAATCATGAATGATTAGATTACCAGCGATGGCATTTTTAAGTAGCTAGAACATTTACATGTACAGTTATGCATTTAGCAGACACTTTTATCCAAAGTGACTTACTAAAGAGGATAATATTCAAGCAGCTCAATGAAAAAACTAACAAGGAGCGCATATTGCTGCCATGAAATTTGCAGTATTTTAAGAGGAAAGTGCAATAAAAAAAGTGTAATAAAAAGTGAAGTATGGTGAGAGATTAAGTGCCTTCCTGGTATTCAGAAATTTAAGCCAGAAGATATTCTTGGAAGAGCTGGGTCTTCAAGAATTTCTTGAAGGTGGAGAGGGTATCTGTTGATCTGGTAGCACTTGGAAGGTCATTCCACCAGCTTGGGACAACACATGAGAAGAGTCTGGATTGACCTGTGTGAGGTGTTGGCCGTGCTAGATAACGTTCTTTGGAGGAGTGAAGTGGCCAGCGGGTGAAATAGGGTTTTAAGACAGTATTCAGGTAGATGGGAGCAGAACCATCAATCACCCTGTAGGCCAACACCAGTGCTTTGAATTTGATGCAAGTGGCTAAGGGTAGCCAGTGGAGTTCAGTGAACAGTGGTGTGACATACACTCTTTTTGGCTGGTTGAAAACCAGACGTGCAGCAGCATTCTGGATCATCTGTAGCGGTCTAACAGCATATATGAATACTACAAGTATTCAGGTAGATGTAAAAATTGTTGATGAGTCAAATGAAATATCACAGAAATCAAGTTGTTTGAAGACCTTGCATGCAAGTTATGTATTGAACTGCTTCAGCACTGATTATGTGACACAGCTTGTGATCTCCGCAGGGAGAATTTGGTGTTTATGTGACTGCGTTTATGGTCTAAATGCAAAAGAAATGGCACAGCCTCTGCAACTGTAACACTGAGAGGCCTGTGGTGCAGGTGGAGACACAGAGAGAGAGAGTGAGAGAAGCCAGTAGAGCATGACAGCGTGTGAGACACAGAGGCATAGAATCTCCAACAATGAGAAAAAGGAATGCAAGAATGCCCTCTTCAACGGCCAACACTGAAAGCTATACACAGAGATGAAGAGAGACGATGAACCTTTTGCACAGATATCTCGTTGTTTAAACTTCATTCTCTCTTCATAAGAAAAGCCCTCTGTGACCTGCAACAATGCCATGAAACAAGAGGAGTGGGCCAAGAGACTAGAAGAAGAAAGCAGAGAAAAAAGGGGGACAGAGAAGGAAAGAGGAGAAAGAATGAAAGGGAGATAGACACAGCTGAGCTCTCCTCTCCTCAAAAGCCCCTGAGATCCTGGGAGATCCTCTTAATCATCCCAAACAATGTGGTGCAGGATTCCACCTCTGCTTATCTAATAAGCGCCAGAGAGAGGGCCTATGGGCAGCTCGGCCTGGATTAGGGGCTGAGAGCTACCCCAGCAGGAGGGTCAAGGGGGCAGAAAGGGAGAAGCCCCCCCCCAACACACACACACACTCCACTCCCACTGTTGGGCTTTAATTTAAAACAGTGGTGTCACACTTTGACCCCCCCCACACCACACACACACACACATACACACACACAAACGCACACACACACACACACATACACACAGTTTTGGAAGAATGAAGAATGTGCAGTATCACATACCAAAGAAGTTACACACAAGAACACTAGTATACAGAATTACATACTGCAATCTGTAATAGATCTACTTAAAACTAGCTTGATTATCAGACTAATAACATGAGACTTTCACTGAAGCATTTACAGTAAGTTTACAGTAGACAACTCACAGTACTCATAGGGGATTTATTACTTCTCATCAATGTAACTGAAACACTGGTATTGCCAGAGCGCACATGAGTAGATGTTCCTTGAAGTAGACAATGGCACAAATTCACAGGGTGCATGGACCATTAAATAAGATCGACTCCTGAACTTGTACACTCTCTCTCTCACACACACACACACACACTAGGAGAGAAAGAGAGGGAGAGAGAGAGAGAGAGAGATGGAGAGGGAGAGAGCCTAATGTTAACTGTGACATCTCTGCATTATAAAATAGAACCATGAATCTCTGGAGATTCCCTACCTCCCTACAAAACAGAGAAGGAAGACGAGGTTCACTGTTCCAAGTACAATTACATGTTTTGTTTTCTGGGGGTTTCTTTCTTTTAAAGAAAAAGACATTTTAAATGGCCGATCCAAGGAAATCAGACAAGTCCATATTTGACAAAACCACCAGGACTGGGCAACTAATTAAAAAGCCAAGACATTATCCTCCAAACCCTTGGCGGGAGCTTCAAAAGCACCTCACTCTGTGATTAAACCATAACACGATACGTTCGCCGGCCCAAAAAAAGCAAATCTGCCAAGTGCACAGTGTGTCAGCTGTGTGGTTTTCTGTTGCACAAAATAATCTTTGGGGGCAGGTCACTGTGAGGAAGTGAGGGGAAGCTGCCTTGCAAACGTAGACGTCTGTGTGTGGATATCCACGACTCAAGCAATTACACTCGGAAACGGGCTCTGGATCCAATCATTTTCACATTTATTTGTCCTTCCCTAGTAAGACCTTGATCTGCACAGAGCTCATTTTGGTTATCCAAACAGGGAAGAAGCCCAGTGTGCGCACAGATTGGTGCTTGTGTGAGGACTCACTGAAAAAGCATACAATAAGGAGATAAGGACCATGAGAAACTCAAATGACTAATAGAAAAGAGTGGATGAACAAAAACACTGCAGGAAATAAGTGGACAGAAACTCAAGTAATGTGTACTTATTGACAGGGCATGATTGAATTGAAAAAAGAGGTCTTATGCTGCAGGTGTTACTTCATTTGGGAAAATACACCTTAAAATACACCTTACACCTTAAAGAAATGTGTAAAAATTGACTAATGTTATTGGTGAGAGATGCATAGAATGGAAGAGAGAGACAAAAGACAGATATTTAGCACACAAATGATTAATCCCCTCTTGTTTTGGCAAGCTTTTCAAAAACGTCATGATACAGGGTGCAAAACAAGCCACGGTGAGAACAATAACTGTGAGACAATGAGGTGTCAACCTAATTACGTGTTCTGGTCCCCTAATACACTCTTTAGTGTGAGTGTGTGTGTGTGTGTGTGTGTGTGTGTGTGTGTGTGTGCACGTGTGAGGTGGGGAGGTCTAATAATTAACTCAAATCCCCCCTCTCACTCGCATACAATGCCCAGCATACATGTATGAACAGAAACACTAACACTTATACCAACACACTCATAAAGGAATTAGAACTGCATGGTGTATTAATCTATTGATTATTTTCTCGATTAATCAATTTGTTGTTTGAACATTAAACTGTCAAAAAATAGTGGAAATGTTGATTAGGTTTCCCAAGATCCAAGATTGTCCTCAAATGCCTTGTTTGTCTGCACAGTAAGTGTATTTAGTTTTTTTGTCATAGAGAAGAAAGTTTATGAGAAGCGAGTAAATATATTCAAGTTTTAAAAAAGCTGCAGTCAAAGTTTTTGAGATTTAAGTCCTTATGAAAGACACAAACTGAATCAGTGATTACCATAGTCAGTGATCAATTCAATAGTTGACTACTAATCACTTAGAAAAGGAATATTGTTTCAATACTCTCACTTTCACAATATTCCTGTTAGCCTAGCCCCATTCGCTCATTACCCATTCACAGATACTAGTCTGGCCCCTCACAATGCACTTACCTTTACAACAATCCCCAAAACACCAACAAGGGAGGATGACACTTCCAAATCGAAAGTGGCAATGGTCAACTACACTAGCTCAACAACTACATTCAACAACTACACTTAGTTGAATGTGTAAATATATACAGATGAGACGGTCAATGTAACTGGTTAGGTTGCACCAGTAATTTCAAAGCTAAGTCTATGCTTTAAAAACTTTTCCCAGGGGCGACTCCATTCTGGAAAAATAACATAAAAAAACAAACAATATATGCGACACATATTTTTGCAGGATTCCCATGAGGTTAATACTGACTAAGCATGAATGAGAACGGAATGACTAATCATGCCAAACCACTGGAATATCTGTTACTAGGTTACCATATAAGTTACCAGAGGGGAGTTGGCTTCATTATCTTAAAAATAACAGGGGAGGCTAGCCCTTCATATAGCACACCAACTTTTTAACCTATCCCACACAAATGTAATAGATGAAGAACACATTCAATCAAGCCTGTGACAAATGCTAGGGTTCAGAGAGGGTTCACACTGGCCATGGGGGCAGCGACGACTCCCCTAACGAGAAAGAGAGAAAGAAAATGACTGAAGAAAGGGAGAGGGACAAGTAAAAACAGTGGCCGACATGATATCCATCTTTATGAAAACACTTGGGTGGGGTGAACAGGTCTCTCTCTCTTTCCCTCTCTCTCTCCCTCTCCTTATCTCTTTCTCAGCTTCTGTTGTTTTGGCAGCACAGGCACAACTGCGCTTACATCACAAAGGCAGAGACCCTCTGCAGTCACCATTGTAACAGGCTAGCTTTGGGTAATAATTAACCCATCTTAGGGACAATAGGGCCAGAGGCCACCTTGCATTGGGTCAGTAAGGAGCCAATGGCCCCACCTCAGTCTCTCAGCCCACTTGTCCACTCCCTGGGCCCTTCCGCAAGAGAAAAAAGGCCCCAGGGGTGATTATTCAAGCCTCGACCACACATAGCCCCTCCTCAACCTGTCTACTGATAGCCATGCTGCTATCAGCCTCTCCAACCAGCCCACTTTAGTTCCACAGCCTGGACATTAGCATAAGTATGAGGGTATCACTGCTATCAAACACTTTTTCTTTTCAAAGGTGCTTGGTTCCCAGTCAGAGAGATGAGATGGAATGAAATCTAACTATCAGTAATGTAATCAGAGAAAAAGTGTGTGTGTGTGTAAAAGGGAGAGAGAGAGAGAGAGAGAGAGAGAGAAGAGAAAGCTTTGGCAACATTCTTGCCTGAAAGGTCACCAACAAAGCTTATTAAATTGAATTTAGCTAAATTGAGAGAGATGGGGATGAGGAGGTGAATTACTTAGTTACATTTTCTTGGTAGGATCTATGTAATTTCAGTTTGTACACTGTATTTTTTATTGATGCAAACTAATACTAAAATACATTAAATTTGAAACTAAGGACTGGTGAAAGGACATCACCAATGGCAAGTGATAGAAGTTCCAAATAACGAATGCAGTTGCACAATAGGTCTTTAGAAGAAAGGAAATGTAACAAGAACCTTGAATCCTCCGTGGATTAATGCATCCAAGGAAAGGGATTTAAAATATAAGAGCACCACAAATCCTCTCCCACTGGCACAACAATGCAGTCCAGTCTCCAGTCTGACCAACAATAGTATCATAGGGATGGCTGTGCCTTTCAGTGATCTATTAACCACACTGGGGTAAAGAAGAGCTCTGAAGGTAGGAGGGGTGAGCAGTTATAACTGTATAAACACCAATATCATCCACAATTACACCAGATCAACATCCAATTCCACTGCCATTTCCTGACACTGCACTGGGTCCCTGACGTATGAGAGAGGGAGAGAGATTGGAGGAAACTTCATCCCTCCACTGTGAGGACTGCACATTTATGGAGCCCGGATTCCAAACATAGCTGGGCCTGATGTGGGAAATCTAAGAAGAGTTTAACACCTCCGTTTCCCCATTCTGCCTGACTGCCTGACAAACATTCGGCCCCCTTATCTGCTTTTACGGCATCCAGTCTCCCCCTAGCCTGCCAACGCCGTTTATTTGTGTACTTTGACTTTCGCTAAATACATTGTAAAACCTGACCTTTGGCAAGCAACCCCCTCTCCCTAAAAAAACAAAAAAAGTTCTCTAACATAACATGGAGGGGGAAAGGAAAGGAGACTTTGGGGTATTTGGGAGGAGTAAGACTGGGGCTTTGGGGGACAGAAGGAGAGGGAGTGAGATGTCACACAGTCCACACACTCTGACTTGGCATGTGGGGGCTGAATGCAAGACTGCACTACATCTCCATCCTGTGAGGCACTGATAACACAGACAAAGACAACTGTTAATAACAATAATGATTTAATGTAGATTTTTTTTATTTTTTTAGATTTTTTAATGTAGATGTTTAAATGAGTTTGATTGAGTATTTTATCCAACAATGAAAGCTAAGTTTAGCCAAAACCTGAAGAATACAGAATGCTTTGTAAGCCAAATGTATACCACCAAAACTATACTACCCACTACATTTTTCCCACTGTAACACAGATATTATTCCCTTTGTAGCAAAGCTTGATGACAACACTAATTTTAACATATAACCTATGTAGAGAAGAATGACACACTGCCAAAGCTCCAGTGCATTGGTCTTGAGCAGGAGAAGGGGGTTAACAGCAGCACATAGAGGAGTTACTTATAATAAGCTTTAATGGGGCATTCAGATTCAGCTGCCAGCAACAAAGGCCTAAGATTGGGAGGGGGGAGTGGGCGGCTGGGGTTGGGGAGGGGAGGGGGGAGATTGGAGGGGGTTGGGATTTGAACTGAGGCTGATGTTTGTTGATCTGCTTCGGCTTTGAGAGGACTGTGTGTGTGTGTGTGTGAGCGCATATACGCACTTGGTTGTGGTTGTGTTTGAGAGGGGGACCTCAGCCATTGTTGAGTGGAATGTCCACGGTTTCAAGGACATCATGGAGTAGAAGAGGACAGCAGAGAGAGAGAGAGAGAGACAAAAGACACGCTAACAAAAAAGAAAAAACAGAGAAAGATAGGGTGTGTATGTATATGTGTTTGAGTGTGTGTGTATGTGTTGGTGATGGACACATCCTGTAGAGATTTGGCACACATGTCCCCTTTTGGAGAGGTCTTCAGAACACCAATGTCAGGATGAAGAGGACAGGCAGAAGGCAGTTACTTGCCAGCGCCACTGCACACAAGCAGAGAGAGCGAGAGAGATGTCAGCAACCAGTCTTACTCCAGCCAGCTGGAAGTTGGCAAGCTGTCTCCACACAGACTGAGCTATATTTTAATGCAACAAGTAAAAGAGTATTTTTGAGCAAGGGATTACTTTAATTAAATAATTTACATCCTACAGAATCACTTTATTTGTCAACAAACAGTATGGCTATCTGTTAAATATACTGTATTGTTTTTTTCTGAACGTTAAATGAGCTGTACGTATACAACAAGACATACTGAAGTCTAGCCATGAAAGCCAGAGTAACGCTCGCTTGCTCTCGCGCGTGTGTTTGGATGGGAGCCATATTCTCACACCATTGTCTGTGCATGAAAGGTGCTCTCCGCTCAAGCAGAAAATTACTGGCTGGAATAGTACAGGGAGTGGGCTCCCTTGAGCCCAACGGGAAAGAAACACCGGACTCACTGTCAGTCGGTGGGATCTCTCCCTCTCTTCGTGTCTTTCCTTCTTCTTCTTCGTCTTCAGAGAATACGATTTGGTAGAAGATCCACCATGCTCAGAAGCCAAGAAACCACGACTATAGTTGCATTAAATGACATGTGCGTCAATGGAAAATAAAACTAAACCTTGACACCATTTCTAATTGTTCTTTTCTAATTACCCAGGAGAACATAGGGAACGTGACCGTCATTAAAGGCCACGTCAATTAAGGCGTGTTATAACGCGACGCAACTAAAAGGATTACTGATGACAGTTGTATTTAAATGACGCAATTAAGAGCCAGAGCAATTCACTGCTATTGAATACAGTACGCAACTGCATTATAATGACAGCGTATCAATGGAACTTTATGCTTTACTTGTTTAAACAAGCCTCTAATTTACATTGCTGTAAATTAAAGGCAAGAAAGATATTGATGTGCACCAAAAGTGACTAGAAACATTTACGAAAATGGGGAACAAAAATTAAACGAATTGTCTAATTTAGACTTTTTGAAAGAAGAATCACATTGCCGTTGACTGCGCCTTTTCACCATCTGCTTAGATTAACCATATCTTCTCAGAACTGAAAGTCTGTCAGTGCCATTTAAACCTCATATAAAATGCCGTCTAGTTCGTGTACATTCGCTGATACAGCGCAGGTTACACTATGAAGTTGTCTTCCACCTTTTATATTGGACGCCAGAGACCGCGTGTAGGGATTTGTTCAGGGGTGGGGGTTTCGGAGCCTGTCCACCCCTCCTCCCCTTTGCGCTCCCTCGTTTTAGTCCATTGTTGTGAAGCAGCAGCGGTGAGTGGTGAGTCCGACTGGCAACAGAGCACTACGAATACTGAGAGCTGGTGACTTTGCTTGGCTGATTTTAAAATTCACTTTGCTCATTCGCTGTGGCAAACCATCCAGGAACTGCTTGCGATCAAGACGTCTGAACGTCTCAGTGCGTGTGAACGTTACCGAGGTGGTATCACAGCATAGCCCTTGGATTCCCCATTCATAGATTCAGAGGCGCTTTGGAAAGTCGCACCAGCGTTACATCGGACGACTTCTGTACCATTTACACTACTTTTGAACTCTCGTGGAAACGTTATGCGTACGTTTATTGGACTATAAACATCAACACATTTTTAGTGACCTTCTTCTCCATGTGGATTAAACCGGGTTGTCTGCCTCGGGAACGCTTGCGCAGAGTCGAGGAAACAACGCCGGCGTCAAGAATCTAATCAAGTGAGGTGTTGGACTTTGCTCTGTATCAAGGATCACTTCAGTCTGCGTCTGAACACTAAAGTCTTCGATATTGTATTCTTATTAATGGATTTATATGTTTGCCACTGAAGTGACCTCACTTTCATCAACATTTGGAAATAAATTCGTACCCCGTTGCACCGGACCAATGGCTAAATCTGGCAAAGGACATTAATCTACGAATTCCGTCAAGGATTTACAGCACCAAACGAAAACACGGTAATTTAAGATTTTTGCGTGTCTGAAATATAAGTTAGGATTATTTTTACAACTGGAAAGTACACTCATACCAAGTCCGTAAACAGACAGTGATAAGTGCGTACATTATTCTGTCATATAGAGTATCAGTTATTTGCGGGAAGGTTTTGCACTGTAACCTACATCCACTTCTCAAGCAAATATGACAAAGTTGTGGTGAACTAGCTCTCAGCCCAAAATACTCATGTTCTGTTAATGGCAACAGGGGCTGAACAAGTTGTGGTGGAAAGTAATTATTTCGGTTTTAAATATGAGTCAAACTATTTTGTGTTATGCAAATGTATTATCTATATCTATAGGACAAGTTAAATTGTAACCACGTCAATTGTCTCAATTGGACTGGAGTCAAATACTGAAGAAGAACGTTTAATTTATCACCCTTCAATTGTGCTCTTACTTTTGTCTGTTGCTATCTGAGAATTTATGTGGTGGTTAAACATTGCCATACCTATG
This sequence comes from Tenualosa ilisha, assembly GCA_015244755.2. Taxonomy (NCBI): domain Eukaryota; kingdom Metazoa; phylum Chordata; class Actinopteri; order Clupeiformes; family Clupeidae; genus Tenualosa; species Tenualosa ilisha. Next base: position 349,606 of record PYXC01001220.1, read on the forward strand.
GGCCCCAAACCGAACAGACATGAAAGATTTTGCTGAGTAAATTAACCATTTGCTTTCTAGTGAATTCTAGCGCAATACCACAAAAGTTGCATATGAGTTTTGGCTTAAAAACATATATATATATATATATATATATACTATGACTTGTTCTATCAAATAGTCACACGGTAGGCTCACCGTCTTCTTGGCCGCAACTTGCAGTTTTCACCTCTGTCCTTTCTCAGTTCTTTCACTAAACCAATAATTTCTGCATGGTCTCGCTTCTCCTATCCTATTGTGATCTCGTCACGCAATGAAAGATACCCCTCCAGTATAAACAGACTGCAACTGCTATTCGTGGCAGAGCTGTGGTGTTTTCTAAAATGAATAGGACTTTGTGCGCCCTTCTATGCATGACAAAAGTGTCAGATAAACTCGAACACCCAGCGTGTTGCCTCCCTGATTAATTTTAACGAGAACCACTTAGCACCAACCTGCTAAACGAAAGAGATTGTAGTCTATGCCGTAACAGACATTCAGTTGAACAGACATATGCTATAAGTGATTCATTTGTTTATCATCTTTAAGGTTTAACTGAAGGGTTGGTTAATTCATGTTTCAGTAGTTTTTCTTTGACATTTGACAAGACTGCAGCTGGCCATGTGCAATACAATCTCTATTCACTCACAACAGCTTTTAACTGCTGCCTATTGCATATTCAGTAGAGGACATTCATAGGTGGGTAAGACAGCGACTGTGCGTGTAACATTTAGGAACGTGAACACCCCTCAATCGAGATTTTTATCTTTCCCTTTATTTCATTCTGATGGCCACAGGTGATCGGGGTTGTGAAGCACTGGGGTTGCCAATGCCGTACACTAGCTGCTGAGGCTTCCTCAGGCCAGTTCTGACCTCCCCTGCACCCTCCTCAGAAAGCGCAAAGCAAGAGAAGACCCACACAGTCTGCAAGATGGCTTATCTCTCTGTCCTCATACTGGTCCTCTGCATGGCGGGCTCCACCAGGGGAAGGGCCGTCTCATCAGAGGAGATTCAAACCAAAGGTAGGTTTCATATTGTGCATGTCCTTCACAGAATACATTTTCCCCTTGGGTCTGGGTGAAATATATAACTAAAGGGCCATTGAGAAGAGGTAGTTTGTTCCAGAAAGAAATGATCGCTATAGATTTATTGCTTAGTTATGCCACTGTAATACAGGTTATTTTCTCCCATAATTTGTGAGAAATTGTGTCATAATTTTATCTGAGCCCAGACCAGGGGCAACTAGGGGGCATTAAAACAGTTGGTCACAGTCCAGTGAAAGTCTTCACAGTTTTGGCTAAGAGAGCTTGTGAATAAACCCATTATCCAGTGAGAGGTGCCATCAAGCTCCACGGAAGGTGACGTGAAGTAGAGGGGGCCTGTAATCATTTTCCGGAGAAGGGTTCTAGTATTTTTCCCCCCTTTCTCTCTTCCTCTTTCCTCTTCTCATAGGCGTAAACTGTGCTACCTGATCCGGCCAAAGCCCTCAGGCTCGGAAGTGTAAATCTGTCTGGCCTGGTGCCAGCTGTGAGTGGCTGGAGGTTGTGTGTGTGTGTGTTTGTGTGTGTGTGTGTTTGGGGTGGGGGGGTTGGGTTTGGGTGGGATGCGGTTCCCATTCTCTCTGTACAAATGCATGACTTGTCTCGGGTTTTGTACGTGCTGTCAGAGGTGAACATTCAGCCTCAAATGTTTGTTATGATGGCTGTGGATTGATTGCACTCACCACTAAGTGCCCCAACCCCCACTCCACTCAACCGCACACACACACACACACACACACACACACACACTCACACTACAGCAGTGTGAATGCAAGACAAGCGTAAACTGAAACCTGAAGAATCAGAAAATGCTAAAAACTGAAAAAAAGCAAATGAAAAATATGTTTAGTGTATTGAGAGCAGGGACACATATAAAAGGATAGGAGGAATCCTCTCTCTCTCTCTTTCTTTCTTTCTCTTCCTCTCTCTGCCCCCTCTCTCTTTGACCCTAGCTGCCAGCTTAAAGCTCACCGTGGGCAAGTGTAGAGGGTTCAGGGACCCCGTGGTGGGGCTCAACAAAGCTCCGCTGAAGCCCTGCCAGAGGGCGTTAGAGTCATTAGACAGCACTACCTTACACAGGCAAAGGCATAGCCATCAGTGTCACTAAAGGAAGTGCAGGGGGAAAAACATACACAAACAAGATAAAAATATGATATATGTGTCTGTGTTGGTCAATTGAATGTAACTTCTGTAGGACAACCCCTCAAAAAACATACACACCACTACCACTACACTGACAAAGAAGAAAAAAAAAGATGTCAGGAGATTGACTGTCACCTCAGTGATGACTGGGCCCTCTGTAGCAGGAAGGATCCGAGGGGCCCGCCAATGTAGGGCAGTTGGGAGCTCAAGTGGTTAATGATTGCTCATACACAAGGAGTTCATTCAGGGGAGGCATGCAGGGAGGCGCGCTGGGATGTTAGCTCTGGCTGTGAGAGTTTCAAAGGTAACCTGTGACCCAGCAGACTGACACAGCACTACTGGGAGTTCACAACAGGGTTGTGCTATAGCTGCCCACTTGGCTGGCTCAAAGGGGTATTGAAACAGGCAAATAGTCACATATAGCCTCATATATTTTTCAGTTGTAGATAAAGGAGGCACCTCAGATGTCACGGGGGGGACCAGGGATTGTTGAAATGTTCAACAGTGGGATGTAAAACGTTTTGTTGATCTCAAAACTAGTTTTCAAAATGATTTAATGGCCAGTGTAAACTGCAAAAGGCTACCTCTGGATTGTTGTTTTTCTCGCTCAGTTCAGGACTAAGGAGGGCCATCCTTGTATTTCATGGTCCAGTGCTTTTGGTGTGTTTTTGTTAGTTTGATGCTATGTTACCTTCCCACCATTCACACCCATCTGAGAGGTCAAACACAGGCCAAGCCTCCAGCTGGATTCATGAAGTTCATTAGCAAGTGTGCCAGGGTGGCTTGAGAGACTGGGCTCACTAGAGGTGTGTGTGTGTGTGTGTGGTCAGAATGGCTGCTGCATTGGCAGTCTCAGTCTCAATTTTGGTGCCATGATACTAACCAATATGACGTCAAAATCTGATGTTTGGAATAATCCTCAGGTTCCACTCTGCGGTTCCAAAACATTTTTGACTAGTAGGAGTGTGTTGCTTTTATAAACTTACACGAAGTGGTCTATGAGTCATTTTGTGCAGTCTGATGCTTGGAGTATTTTGGTAAGCCTCCAGCACAAGCCAGTTATCTTAAGAAATTATCTAAAACAAATTATCTTAAATCTCAACATGCGATGTTTGCGATGCAAAAGGTGTTTTTGATGTTACACACGCTTGCCAAAGTGAATTAAATCACTTATTTTTCTCTCCCTCATTGTTTTTCTCTCCATTGCTCCATTTTCTCTCTCTCTCTCTATCTGTCTCTCTCTCTCTCTCTCTCCTGCCGCAGACCATAAGTCGCACCGTCCTCCACTCGTGCCGGGGTTCCCAGAGAACACAACAGCAGTAGTGGGTGGGAATGTGAAGCTGGTGTGTAAGGTGCACAAGCCAGCCTCCACACGTATACAGTGGCTCAAGAAGGATGACAGTCTCCTTGGAGCCGACAACCAGCCCCATCTACGAGCTCTAACGGTACAAGAACGTTCTGCCACTGAATTACATCTTCTGACCGAAGCCTTTCATTTCGTCATTTTTTTGTGTGGGAGCCAAGAAAAGTTTGCATGGTACTGAAGTTGTGTCTTTATTTTGCATGGTGTTTTTCTTCCACAGCCTCTACAAGGAAACATATCCAAGGTGAATGTCCTGCCTCTCAACAATGTCTCACTGGAGAGTACAGGAGAGTATGTGTGCAAGGCAGAGACTTCTTCTGGACAGTACATGCAGTCTGCCTGGCTTGAAGTTTATCCAGGTAAGCAGTTTCTGTTGAATTTAGTCAAAATCTTCTTCGATTGATGAAATGTATTGCTTAAGTCTGAAATACAAAGTAACTTTTGAATTCTGTTTTTTCCCCCCAGAGGAACTTTTGTCACATTCTCCAAAGTCAAACACTCGTCTGGAAGCAGCAGACGGTATGAACACTTTTCAGATGCCATGTTGGAAAATTCTGAATCATCCTATGTTGATCATTATTTGTTTAGTTAAGAGTTCAGGGTTCAAGTTCTTGTTGAGTCCTTGAGTATGTTTATAATTTCATTGATTGCAAAACTTCAGCAATGACTTTAACAGGACTTTTTCGCTGTTCTGTTTCTAGATGTTTCTGAGGACACGTTGGACGATGTGTCTGAGCATCTGCTGCTGGAGCCCGGTGAGGTGCTGAAGCTACGCTGTGATGCCGGCCGGCGGGGGTCGGTGCTCTGGTACAAGGGCAATGCCCGCGTCCAGCACAGCACCCGTATCCATATCCGCAACGGCGTCTTGGAGATCGTCGACATCACCTACGATGACTCAGGCTTGTACACTTGCATGCTACGAGGCTCGCGGGAGACACTGCGCAACTTCACCATCATTGTGGCAGGTATGGATGTCAGTGTACACACACACACACACACTCACAGGATGTACGCTGTATGACATACTGGACTACAACTGTACAGAGTTTTTGGTTGTCAGAATGTGGCACTTACTGACAAACTGCTGAGCTTTAGATAGTGATGTAATCTTTGTGATCATTTCTCTTACGTTATTGTTTTTTTCACTCAATGTGCTCAGACTCACTCGGCTCTGGAGATGATGATGAGGACAACGGCTTGGATGACATGCTGACAGAGTCTGAGAATGACCAGGTGTACTTCAGCAGAGGTCAGTAGTACAGCCAAAGCAAACACTCAGATTCTTTTGGTTTTCTATTTTTGAATAGTTGACTGGGTTATTTGCCCTGGTTTGTAAATATTGACTAGGACAGCATGGTGGTGGAGGTCTGGTTTGTTTACAGAATCTCAGCAATGCAGGCCAATGTCTTGGCCAAAATATCTTCAGTCAAGTGTAAGTTATATAAGGCAAGATATAAAAGCATCAGGTAACAGAGGTCAGCTGAGGTAAAGTGTAGAATAGGTCAGTTGAAAGACCAAAATCTAAATGGTTAAAAACGTTATTCCTTTGAACGTTCTAGAAAGTAAAGCTCATGCGTGTCTCTTGCTGTCCTCTCCCGTGTCCCTCAGGACCCCACTGGACACACACTCAGCGAATGGAGAAGAAGCTCTATGCCGTTCCGGCCGGCAACACGGTCAAGTTCCGCTGCCCCGCCATGGGCAGCCCCTTACCCACGATTCGCTGGCTGAAGAACGGGCGTGAGTTCCGGGGCGAGCACCGAATTGGGGGCATCAAGGTGAAGAGACTTTTTTCATACCTTTATATAATGAATGGCATTAAAGCCAATTTTATGTGCTGATTTCGTTGTGAGCACAGCAGTGACTGTGTTAGACTAGAAATCTTGTCCTGTCTCTTTGGTGCAAAATGAGAGTGTGGCATGAATAGGTGTTTGTATAACATGCGAGTAGGTGAATTGGTGTGTGTGTGTAGAACATGTGAATAAACAGTTTTTTTTGTCATGTTTGTTGAGCAGCTTCGGCACCAGCACTGGAGTCTGGTGATGGAGAGTGTGGTTCCCTCGGATCGGGGCAACTACACGTGTGTGGTGGAGAACAAGTTTGGCTCCATCTCCCACAGCTACCTTTTGGATGTGCTTGGTAAGACACACACACAGCACACATGCACACAGACGCACACACACACACACAAATGCACACACACACACACACTCAGGAGGTCTGTCCACCAGTCGAAAGAGAGTCCTGGATTTGTGTGGAGCCAGCGGCAGTCCACAACGGTCAGCAGCTGTCAGTGCAGGTCACAGTCAAACTGGCCCAGAGCGGCTGTTCTTGCTGGTAGCGACTGGTTAGCCAGCAGGCTAGACACAAAAAAAAGAGTGAGGGAGGGAGAGAGAGGAGCAGGGAGAGAAAGAAAGTGGACAGGAGGGAGACATAGAAGAGGGGGCAGAGAAAAAGAGAGAGAGAGGTCAAAAAGAAAGAGAGGGAGGGAGGAATGGAAGGACAGGGAGAGAGACACAAGGCACCAGCTCCTGAAAGCGGTGCGTGTGGCGAGAGGCGCCAGAGTCGACTCGGTGGCTTTCAGATGTCTTTGGCGATATTTAAGATCTGCTCTGAGTGTGGAGAAGGGGGCAGTAAATTTGGGCAGGGGCGCGGCGGGGGAGGACCCTGGGGGGGGGCTGGTTTGGCGTCAGCCTGCGTGCCACCGAGCCTGGAAGCGGAGCGAGAGGCAGTGTCCAGACCAGTTTTCTACCTGACCTGTGACAGACCTGTTTGTTAAGAGTCCAGCATGGGGTCAACTGCTGTCACTATGCAGAGAGAGAGAGAGAGAGAGAGAAAGAGAGAGAGAGAAAGAGGGGAGGGGTAAAGAAAAAAGAGAAAAAACAGAGAAACTCCATGTCATCAAAGCATGGGACAGGGTGAGAGAGTAGGCCAAACAGACAGACACACACACAGACAGAGAGAGGCATAGGGGGCAGACAGACAGACAGATAGATAGATAGACAGAGTGACAGAGGGAGAGAGAGAAAAAGTGTGTGATTGAGAGAGAGAGAGAAAGGGTGAGGAAAATATCCCCTACCAATGGAACCAATTAGTGGACGTCTGGCCAGCTTTGGAAGCAGTGCTTATCTTTTTCACTGCTCTGGCATTCTTATCAGATTAGCACTCTCAGCATTTAACATGCTTTCCAGATAGTGTGTGTGGTGTGTGTGTGTTACTGAAGTTGGCAAAATGCGGTCGTTTTTTGACTTGGCTCATTTAGTGTGTTTTGTTTTAAACTAAATTGTGACTTGGCAGCACATTTCTCCTAATTCAGCATTAACCTCAGCAGTACTTTTGTCCCTCACTTTTAAGTCACAAATCACTAAGTCAAAGCATCTGTCAGAAAAATACTATTTAATGTAAAAGATATAAATGACCATATCATGTAAAACATTTAAACAGACAGTATTTATTTTCACTTGCCACTTTAAACAGTACTTAAAGTAGCCATTCTGTTTCCTCGCCACAAATAATTCAAGCTTTGACTCACTTTTTCCCCCCTCTATCTAATTCTAGAACGTTCCCCACATCGACCCATCCTGCAGGCCGGACTGCCTGCCAACACTACTGCTGTGGTCGGGGGAGACGCCCAGTTCCTCTGTAAGGTGTACAGTGATGCCCAGCCTCACATCCAGTGGCTCAAACACATTGAGAAGAACGGCAGCCGGTATGGTCCAGACGGCATCCCTTACGTCCAGATCTTGAAGGTAACACTCAACACTGTCCGAAAAAGTTGTCCTTGTTGGTTGACTCTACTTGTGTGAATGCCATGTATTACATTGTCACATCCATATAAAGACATTGCAGAAGTCACAGATTATTTTCTTTTGTATCAGAGACATGACAGATATCCTTTTTTATTATTTCAGACTGGGAGCTTGAACATGTCAGAGGTGGAGGTGCTGTATCTGACCAACATTACTATGGAAGATGCCGGAGAATACACATGCTTGGCGGGCAACTCCATTGGATTCTCTTACCAGTCTGCATGGCTTACAGTCCTCTCTGGTTAGTCCCCCATGCTTCACAATCATTCAGTTACAGTTGCTGACAATCAATCCATTCTTTACTTGATAATCAATCTATTTTTTACAATCACTTGACTACACTCAGTTAGCTGGCTTCCTATTCTAACCACCAGCAGAATAGTTTGAACATTTTTCTGTTGTTTCATTTTCTGCAGAGGAGGAGGTGGCAGATGAGGTGGAGAAGATGGAGACCAAGTACACAGACATCATCATCTACGCCTCAGGAGTCCTGGCTCTGGTCATGGCCATCATTATTGTGGTTCTTTGTCGTATGCAGGTCCATCCTAGCAGAGAACCATTTGACGTTCTGCCAGTTCAGAAGCTCTCCAAGTTCCCTCTGCGTAGACAGGTATGTGGACGGCTCTCCATTGGCATGGTGTCACCGTTTTGTCTAAACTTCTCTATGGTACTGTCACCAAACATAATACGTTAGATGTGGAATCCAACTAAACATCGTTGTTCTTGTGTTCTCTACAGTATTCTGTGGAGTCAAACTCATCAGGGAAGTCCAGTGCATCTCTAATGAGAGTAGCTAGACTGTCCTCCAGTTGCTCTCCAATGCTGGCTGGGGTGCTAGAGTTTGAGCTTCCCTACGACCCTGACTGGGAGTTCCCCAGAGAGAAGTAAGTGCCTCACTAATGGTTTCCCTAATGATTTTTTTTGTATTTATTGACTGTTTTTTCCATTTTTTAATCATCTTTTTCTCATTTCTGTTTATAGTTTGACCTTGGGGAAGCCATTGGGTGAAGGCTGTTTTGGTCAGGTAGTGAGGGCAGATGCTTATGGCATCAACAAAGAGAATCCAGAGCAAGTGTCTACTGTGGCTGTCAAGATGCTGAAAGGTAACAATCATCTCAGAGGCACATACACCAGTACAGACTGCACCAAAACAAAAGATGTACAGTATACCTTCCAGTTCAGTCTTTGCATGGTTTGTGACAAGACTCCTGTTTTTAATCCAGACGACGCCACTGACAAAGACCTGGCAGACTTGATCTCTGAGATGGAGCTGATGAAAGGCATGGGAAAGCACAAGAACATTATCAACCTTCTGGGGGTCTGCACACAAGATGGTGAGTTTATGTGCTTTGTCTCGCCGGCAACTCAAGTTTGCTCAGCAGCTCAAATTCATAGACATAGACAAATTCATAACAACCCTCATCCCTCTCTCTCTCTCTCTCTCGCTCTCTGTCTGTCTCTGTCTCTCCCTCTCTCTATGTTTGTGTTTCTTGTTTTTCGCTCTCCTCTCTCTTCTGACTCTCAGGTCCTTTGTATGTGCTGGTGGAGTACGCCTCCAAGGGCAGCCTTAGGGAGTACCTGCGAGCTCGGCGTCCGCCCGGAATGGACTACACTTTCGACGTGACCAAAGTCCCTGAGGAGCAGCTCACCTTCAAGGACCTGCTCTCCTGTGCCTACCAGGTGGCGCGCGGCATGGAGTACCTGGCCTCTAAGAGAGTGAGTCAAAGGACACTAAAACAACCCCCCCCCCCTCAACCCACCTCCAAACACCTAACACACCTTTTCTTTCGTCACTTTAAAAAAAAAAAAAAAAAAAACTTTTTTTTTGTTCCTTTTGTTTTCGACTCATTGCCACGACAACCCTCAATTCTTTCATCAAAACGGGTTACATTTGTGGGTGTGTGTGTGTCAGGTGTGTGTGTGTGTGTGTGTGTTAGTGACGGGCGTTGACACACTATCCTCTGACGGCATTCTTTAAGCAGCCCTGAGAGAGGGCGAGAGCACCGTGGCCGTGTTTAGGCGGTCGTCTGACCCATCCAGCCTCCTCTGTGGGCTTTTGTCCCTTTTAGCAGCACCATAAATCTGTTAGCAAACAGGCTGCAGAGACCTGCTTGGGCTTGGGATCGTGTTACGAGCTTTTTGTGGCCTGCTAAGAATGTGAGCTCCTCCATTACCGGCCCACGAGAAAAAAAAAAAAAAAAACGGGGGGCCAGGGTTTTTTTTTCTTTTCTCCCTCTTCCACGCTTGCTCTCTCACCCACGCAATGTATACATGTCTCTCTCTCTCTCTCGTTTCTCCTCCCTCTCTTTCTTTTTCACTCTTTCTCTCTCCTTCTCTCTTCTCTTCGCCTTTCCACCCTCCCATTCCCCAAATACGGCATCTATTTTAGAATGCGAAACCAGAGAAGACGTAATGACACCCATGCAGTCCAGCTCGCTGAGGATGTGAAGGGTGGTGGGCGAGCTGCTGAGTTTTTGGGGCGAAACCTCAGAGTTTATTTACAGCGAGCACAGCAGGGGCCGAGACACAGTCTAAAACGGTAGAGATTTATGGGACATGCAGAAACATACGAATAGTCAGACGCATCTGTCCTGTTTTGATGTGTGTGTGTGTGGGGGGGGGGAGGGCGGGTGGGTTTTTTTCGTGTGTATGTGTGTGAGAAAAGCAACCCCCAGTGTTACTCTGGAATGCCACCACCACAAAACCCAAGGAATGAATGCTAGCGCCAGTTTCTGCACCATTGTCACAACCATAGTGTTTGTGATTATATGACCTCTCTGAGCATCTCTCCCTCTCTCTGTCTTTCTCTGAAACCCAACAGTGCATCCACAGAGACTTGGCCGCAAGGAACGTCTTGGTTACCGAAGACAATGTCATGAAAATTGCTGACTTTGGCCTGGCTCGTGGAGTCCACCAGATCGACTATTACAAGAAAACAACCAATGTAAGTGTATTCAGCACAAGATTTAATTTTTTTTTTTTTTTTGTGGTGGGGCGTTTTTAAGAACCCACTTTTGCTGCCTCATCCTCTTCCCAGCCACCCCTGTCTCCGTTTTCTTGTAAACATTGGGGTCTGTTCGCCCCCAGTCATAGGCGCCAGACCCCCTCCCCAACTCCCCCCGAACTGCCCCCAAACTCCCCCCTCCACCTCAAACCTCTCATTCCTGGGGTGTGTTTGCAGCTTTAATGATTTTAAAGACAGATGTTTGATGTGTCCCCTCTGATTGGCAGATCACTTAATGGGGGATAATTGGGTGAAGGGGTCTCAATTAGAGAGGCAAGCAAGGGTCTGTGGGTCTGTGTGCGTGTGTGCATGCGTGTGTCTGTGTGTGTTCGTGTGTGTGTATGAGTGCTTTTGTGTGTCTATGTGCATCAGAGAGAACATTTGATATAAACACACGCGCGCACACACACACACACTCACACACACACACATTGTACATATAGCCACGTTACCATCAGCTCTGTTTGAAACAGCAAACATCCAATGCTAAGCATTCGCGTTCTCCTCTAATTGCAGGGACGACTGCCAGTGAAATGGATGGCGCCAGAGGCCTTGTTTGACAGAATCTACACCCACCAGAGTGATGTGTAAGTCTAATCACTAATCTCCCCAAGCCATGCCAGACCGTCAGCTGACCAGGAAGGAACTCTGGAATCCCCAAAGAGATGGAATGCTAGGGCCTGTTCCGACTAATCATAATGCTATTTGGACTGAGGAAAGCACCCTGGCATAGATTAACCCGATTTGCCCCTTGTACATTTTTAACGAGCAAAAATAAGCCTTTTAATGAATGAATTGGTGTTTTGTGAGGATTTTGTTCAAGGGGTGCAAGCTCGTGGCTGGCCCTCTGCTTTGGCATGGTGTGTGAGTGTGTGTGTGTGTGTGTGTGTGTGTGGTGTGGTGTGTGTTTAAATATTAGTGTGTGTGTGTGACTTGTGTGTTAACATGAAGACACATGTGGTGTTTTCTTCTCTCCCCTCTCCAGCTGGTCCTTTGGCGTCTTAATGTGGGAGATTTTCACTCTGGGTGGCTCACCTTATCCTGGGATTCCTGTGGAGGAACTCTTCAAGCTCTTGAAGGAAGGCCATCGCATGGACAAGCCCTCCAACTGCACACATGAGCTGTGAGAAGCCCAACTTCTTTCTCTACGCTTTTAAATTTGGTCATTTGGTGCAAAATTAAGAAACCCTATTCTCAGTCTGTGTCCCTTCAGGGGTATCAGACCCCGACCCCTAGAGTGGTGTCACACAGCTCTACTAGTCTAGCATGAACAGTTTAAGCTATTTGTATATATTTGTTTTTTAGTTTTAGTTTCAACTTTAATTAGTGATGGGAAACTGACTATCTGTTGCATCTCTGTCCGTTTAGGTATATGAAGATGAGAGAATGCTGGCATGCGGTACCCACACAAAGACCCACCTTCAAACAGCTGGTAGAGGAGTTGGATAGACTTCTACTGTCTATTTCAGATGAGGTAAGTTCTTACTCTCCCTGAATGGCAAAAAAACTTCTTCAAAAACTGTAATCCTTTAAAAAAATGCATCTGCCAAGACACGCGAGGAGACTAATGAGTGTCATTTCATCTCTTTCCCTACAGTACTTGGATTTATCCACCCCATTCGAGCAATATTCCCCATCTTGTGAGGATACCTCCAGCTCTTGTTCATCGGACAATGATTCCGTTTTTACCCATGATGCCATTTCCACTGACCCCTGTCTCCTTGGTTATCACAACGTCCGATCTCGGAGAGACCTATAGGTAAAAAGGCAGAGCTCGACCTTGGTGAACTTTCTTTGGCACTAGCCGTTCAGATGGAACATGACCGTCACGTTGGAACACGATTGCACGAGAACACAGCGGTACTGAGAGGTTCCCACCCTGAGTTCACAGCCCAAGAACATTATTGAGATGCTTGGCACTACAGGAAGAAACACAACAATCAAAATGGCTGCTTCAATCATACAGGTTTAATTTCATTTCAGCCGGTTGCGTTCATGAAGAAGCTGGTTTAAGATTAAGCGTGTTAGAACTCCCCTGAAGTATCTGAACAGTATTGAAAACTGGAGTGTTTTACAAATTAAGAAAAGAACATTTATTTTGATATTAAAGAGAAACTGATAGCATTGTTAAATATAAATTTCTCTCTATATAAAATTATTTTACATTTTGCTATTTAAAGAAAAAAAAACAGCTGTCTTAAATCTCAGGAAATCATGTGTTAATTTGCTGTGGTAACAGCAATACAGTGCCTGATTTTTAGATTTCCTGTAAATATATTAAAATATTATATGTACATATCTCACAAAAAGACAATTACTTTTATAACTTATTCTAAATGATATGAAGTGAAGGTCTTGCGCTGGTGAAGACGAATATGATAATTCTGCTTTGAGAGGACAAAAGAAGACCATTACAATTTTTTTTGCCGTTTTATGCCACTCACACCATTGTGCGCAAAGCCTGAGCCAAACCTGGCAGGACCATATCTGTTAAGCTGTCTTGATGGTGTCCCACGCTATC